>WBNM01006325.1:168919-201984 GCA_013399055.1 Ramphastos sulfuratus
CCCGGTTCCGTGAGCGCGGAGCCGCGGGCAGCGCCCGCAGGCGGCCCCGCTGCGCTCGGCCACGCACACAAACACAACGCTTAAAATAACGCTGGGAACCGGCTCGGAGGGGCGGCCAAACCCCGCCGGCTCCGCAGCCCTGCCCGCCCCTCCAGCCCCGTCTGCCGAGCCCGGTTTCTTCCCTCACCTGGCCGCGGGCTCCTCCACCGCGAGTCCCCCGGCGCCGGCCCCGAGCCTGGGGCGGGCGATGGCAGGCGCAGGGCAGAGGCCGCGGTGGGCCGAGGAGGGCCTGGGCGCGGGGGAGCTGCCGCCCGCTGCTCCCTCAGGACCGCCCGGCTCCGCCGCTGTCGAGCCGAAAATAAAGCGCAGCGCCACTTGGCACCGGCGGCCGGCGGGGGGGCATTCGAGGACGGGCTCCTGCCGGCCGAGCGGGAGGGGGCAGCCCGCGGTCCCCGGGAAGGCGGCAGCGGCCGGGCCAGGAGCTGCCGGCGGGTCAGTGGGGAGCAGCGGGGATCGGGGCCTTCCCCCGCCGCACCGGCAGCTTTAACCCTTTCCCGCGCGGAGTTAGGCTTGGCCCCAGAGCCGCATCGCCCTTTGCGTCGGCTCCGAGCTGCTCCTAAGAGGCCTTGGCTCGGATGGCTCCCCCCTGCCCTGCCGCTTCCCAACCCCTGGGAGATGCAAACTGGTTTACTTTGTCACTTGTCCAGTCTAAACGCAGATCCCTGCCTGGCTGGAACAAGAACTTCGGGGATGCCAGCTGCAAACTCAGCAGCAGCCCAGTGCAGCAGTTATGGCCCAAACAGGTCACCAGACAGCTGTCAGCTGAGATGTGAGCTTGAGCAGAAGCAAAGCTTCTTATGTCATCAGGAAAGGCAGTTGTGTCCCCATCCCATATTTCAGGTAACCTTTCCACACTGAATACTGATTTTCTCTTTTTGCCTTCCCAGGACTGCAGATCAGGGACAGGAACTCTTGGGAGCAGGCAGAATATCCAACAGCTTAAAAGCAGTTCAGCAAAACCAGGTCATGCTGCATTAAAGTATTTTTAGCAGGAACTGCACTTTTCTGTGCAGGATTCTTTCTCCTCCCCTTGAGAACAAACCTTCCTGGTGTTCAAACCCTCCCTGCTCGGTGCAGGGTTTTACACCACCAAATGCAGGTGGATTTACTCTACAGGCTCAAGGATTTCAGCAGGGCATGTGCTGTCTGCTCCCTCTGATGGAAAAAAGAGGGTTTGCACTCTGCCTCAGCCTCTACATTGTAATTTATTCTTTATGTGCCAGAGATGCTTTGTCACTGGCCTAAGCCAGGTACGAGGAAAAAAAGGCAACAGCCCCCGCAGTCAGCTGAACCACCCTCTCCTGTTTCAGTCCACAAGATGGAGAAAAACCTACAGCCTGAGCTTCTTACTGGGAACTGTCTGATGCAAGACTGTTATCTTCCAAGTGCACAGGCTCACTCGGGCAGTGGCCTACCACTGAGATCCTCTCTAAGCAGAGGGAAGGTATTTCTTGGAATACATTGGGTCTACATTTAAAAGTATGCCCAGTAGACTTCGGTGCATGCAGAATAGTGTGGAGTCAAGACAGCAGCTTGTCACCACCTTTCAGTCAGCAGAAGCTGCCTGTGGAGTTCAGATGCTCACAGTGGAGATGTCTGGTAAGCACAGCCAACCACTGAGCTCCTGAAGCTCCAGCAGCTCCAGCTCTGTAGGCACCACTGCTGGCAAGCAGATAGCAGCCTGCCAAAAATCAGTTCCCAATCTGCTCACTATTCAGACTCAGCTCCAACTTTCACTTCAAGCAAGATAGTTCTAGAGAGAGAGAACTTTATTTAAACACCATATCACTTACATTCAACACAACAATCAGCAAACCAGTTAATCCACATATTAGCTCATTCTGCTTTATTATTCATTCTTCCATTTTGTGCTAAGCAATTTGCGGCTGTAAGTTGTATCATGTCTGTAGCTGCTACGGCAAGAATCAAGCCACGAGGATGACAGTGTGAATATATGAACTAATAAGATATCAGACAGCTTTAGACTTTATTACTGAAGCTTTTTTATCATTCATAGGTCAGGTCTTGTAAGACGGTCTTCATCAGCCTTGTTCTGAAGGTTTAGGCTAAACCTGAAAGGCAAGAAGTTATTGCAGTTAATCACACCAAGTTTTGAATCCCTAAGAGCAGATGAATTTTAGGGTGGTTCCTCTCCTCTCATCCCTTTGCTGGGAGGTGTTGAACTACAGATTTCAGCAGTCCATCCCAACACTGATGCTGGGCAGTGCCCTCTCTGCCAGGTCAGGGTGGTTTCTCAGTTGTGCTAAACAGGAGCTTGCTACAGGCCAGCAGTGCTGTGCCGATTCTCCAAGCCTGCTGCCACCACTCTCCTCACCAGCTGGCTTCAGTGCCCCAGCACAGAAACTTCAATAATCTATCCTCTCTCCACCCCATCACCTTCAGCTGAGCGTACAGGACCAAAAGAGCAAGCCAGACAGAACAACAGCTTGCTTTGACTGCAACGTGCATGCTCTATCAATCTCCATTCTTTACCACATAGGTTTCAAACCCAGGACATTCCCATGATGACTTTACTGATCAGCTCATTTAGTCTGGCAGCCAAGTAAGTGCTCTACTTACCATTAGCAAACCTGCACTGCTTCAGAACTTCACTGAAACCCTCACACAGCTTGAGGTCAGTCTGGTTCTGCGCACACTCCAGGAATTGCTTCATTTCATACTGGCAAGGAGCAAACTGTGACTGCTGCTGCTGCTGGTAGGCAGGCTGAGCTGCCTGGGGCTCCTGAAATGGAAACAACTCATAAGAGACCTTCCAACAGCCTCAGCCAAACCACCCCAAGTGCTGCTGTGTATTTCTTCCCAGTGTATTTTTAAATGGCAACCAAATAAGGGGCTGATGTACAAAATAGTTTCCAGCAGTGGCATTCTGAAGTTTTTTTAAGTTACACACACTTAGGTAATTCTGGACATTTGAGAAGCATAAAACCATCTTGCAATGGATCTTACTGCCATCAAACCAGGGACAGGGAAGTCATGTCTGAAGCACTCATCCCTTTGAGGTACTTTTAAGCTGCTTCATGGTGACTGAGAGAGTTACTTTGGAGATTGAGCATCTATTATTACCCCAGTGCTCCCAGATGCAGTTTGTGTGGTCTTTGTGCCTCTACCAATTACTTCACCCTATACGTACCTGATCTGCCAAGTTAACTTCACCTCAGCAGTCAGTGTTTTCTTACCTGGTAAGTAATATCAGGCCTCGCAGCTTCAGGGCTGCTTCCTCCACTAAACCCTCCTGTAAGGGCATGACCTATGGTATGGCCTACAGCAGAGCCTACAGCAACTCCAGCAGCAGTTGTAGCCATCTGTGCCATCAGGCCAGGCTGCTTTGGTGCAGGAGCAGCCACCGCAGAAGCTGGAGCTGCTGCAGGGACAGGTGCCCGAGCAGCAGGCGCTGGTGATGCAGCTCTCATTGCTGGTGCCCGACTGCAAGGACAAAAAGAGAAGCCTCACATCACTACTCCGAACTCACACAACAGGCAGAGGCTACCTGATTGCAGGGACCATCTGCAGCTCCTCCTTGTTATGTCCTGCACACTAGAAAACTCCAATATTCTGGCAAATGGCTTATGTACAGCAGGATCAAGCTTATAAGCTTCTTTGCTTTTAAAGGGCAGCCGTGTCCACGCACACCAAGGGACTGACCTTTAAGGGAATTACCTATAACTTAAATGGCTGATTAAAAGGGGCCTTAATCTCAATCACCGGCTGACCGGGCCTTGCCGCCGAGTGCTGAAATTCACTTCCATCCCTACAAAGCGCTTAACCCCGCTACAGCCATACTCAAAGCAGTTGGCCACCCTCCCAGCCCTCCTCCAAGCCTCTTACCCCCACCCCGGTGCGTCACCCAGCCTCGGAATGGCGGCAGGGCCCTTGCCACCTGCGGCCTACACGGGGGCGGAGAAGGAGGAAAGGAACTCAAGGACCCTCACCTGGCGGGGGGCGCCACGCGGGACGTGCGGCTCCGGCCGCCCCTTGGCATCACGGCAGGGAAGGTTTGTCGAAGAAAAGAGAGAAGAAAGAGAAAACGGCCTCGGCCCGACAGACAGCGCAGCCGCCACCTCTGAAGGTCACTCGACACTCGCCGCGTGCAGTTGCGTCACTGCCGGAGTTACGTCAGTGAGCGGGGCCTGCTCACGCCCCGCCCCTTCCGGCGCCCGTCTGAGGAGCTACCGCGAGACGGGAAAGGACGAGTTGGGGGAGCGGGGATGGGTGTGCGTCTGTCCCACTGTACGCTAAGGGAGCGGCGGCGGCGTGGGGGGGTGTCGTGTCGTTGCCACGGTGGTCTTGGGGATGGATGGTTGCGGGTGTTTGTGCCACGGTGGTCTTGGGGGATCGATGGTTGTGGGTGTCTCAGCTCCACAGCGCTCTGAGGAAGCTATGGTAGCAGGTCCCTCTGTGCCAAGGCACAGTGCTCTGAGGGAGTGATGGCAGCCGGTTCCACTGTGCCATGCCACAGGTGTTTGAGGGTGTGATGGCAGCTGGTTCATCTATAAAATGAATCAGTTAAAGCACACTTAAACGTGTGGCTTTCCCTGTGAGAGTCATGCTCTCTGGAGAAGCCCAGAGGCAGTGTGTGAGGCACCATGAAGGAGTCTTCAAAAGTCCTTCAGCCCTCCTAGAATTGCTGAGTCTCACCCAAAAGGCTGGGTGAGGTTCATCAGCATCCGCCCCAAAAAGGAGTGAGGGCACCTGCTCTCCTCAGCCCCATGCACCAGGCCTGCTGCATGGGCTGGCAGGTGCTCATTGAGGACTGTTTTTGAAACTCTGTATTTATTGAGTTAATAATTATGCATGCAGGCATGTAACTATTATCTGGCAGAAGAAGTGTGAATATTGTGAGCTTACATAGCAAAAGCAAAGCTTCAATCAGAAGAGCAGTTGCTGATAATGTCAAAAGTTACTAAAAGGTAAATAAAATCAATGCAACATGTTCAGAACAGCAGCACCTAATTCAGGCTGCTGGCATTACCACAGGAACTCAGCTCTGCACACAGCTCTCTTGGCCTCTCTCCATTTTGGCAGCTTTCTCTGCAGCTCTGGGTTTGGGGTTTTGTCAAACGCCTCTGAAGCATGATGAGTTTTGCTCTCTGGGCAGACAGTAAGTAATTCACATTTGGCACTTTCTCTTCTGCAGCTGGCCTGGTGGATAGGTCCAAGGGAGGCAGGACCACTCGGAGTCTAGCAGGGCAGAGCTTGCTCAGCCCTGCTCCTCTATCCTCTGCTTCCATGGTGCCCATGGGGTGGATAAAAAGGAAAATCTTCCACTAAACCTCATCTTATTTAAGGGCCAAGCTATAAACATGAGAGTGATTTCCTTTCCTGCAGCTTTGGTACATCTGTTCTCTTTTCAGTTGGCCCTTTTGTCTTACTCATCTCCACTCCTTTCCCTTTGTCTCTCTCCCCTTGTTCCCACTAAGCAGAAGGCCCAGCATAGAGAGCAGAATATTTTTTATTTAGTTTATATGCTCACTAGAGTTCAAATAAATAAGTAATGTTTTTCTTAATGCCTTTCAATTGTTTTTAGTTTCTTTTGTGTTACTGAAGTCATTTTGCAACATGTCTCTCTTTGACTCTGTTTTGTTGTGCAGAACAATGAAGGCACGGATGGCATAACTGACAGCATGAATGCTGCCATTGTGTTTTGCTCTCCTGCCTTCCTTGGGAAAACTCAGAGCTGGGTTGTGTACTGACATGCTCTTCCATCTGCCAGTGCCCAGCAATAATGAGCGTGCAAGGAGATGGGGAAGGACAAAAAGTAGTTGGTGGCTGTCCTCAAAATAAAGCAATAATGGTGGGTATGTGTGTTCACAGGAAGCAAAGATTACTTCAGCTACTAGATTTCTTTGTGTTGGTAGGCAGAGATATCAGCTCATTCTTAATCTACAGCCAGATATTGATGGTACTTCAGATAGAAACTAGACATACAAAAGAAAGAGGATCCAGCCCTGGTTGTCTTTGTTATCTGCCCATTCTGACTAGTCTGTCAACTTGTAGGTCTGCTACCTGTATTTAAGAGGTATGATAGGAATAGTATCCTAGATCTGGGAAACAGATGATGAAATCCCATTGCTCAAGTGCAAAGTGTATTCTTCTGATGATTAGGCTGAGTGGGGTTTGGGGGAATCCCCCAGCACCTGCCCCAGAGCCAGACAGAGCACCAAGACATGCAGCGTGCTAGGAAAAATAAACTTCTAATGCACTTTTTATATCTCTTGTCTCAGTTTACACATCCCAGAAAGCCTCAGGGCAAACTCTGGGAATGCAACAAGCTTTCAGCAAGGCCCTCTGCACAGGAGGCACCGGTTTGGTGCATTTTTTCCAAAATCCTGGTTAAAACCTGGAGCGCTCACTGGAGTACCTAACAGACCAATGCTACCTTAACCCGTAGTGAAGGGGTACCTCAGCCCTGAAGGTTCCGTCAGCCGTGCTTGGTACTGCAGCACGCTCGGAAACAGCCCAGATCCTCCGCAGGTACAGATCTGAGAGGAAAAGCGGAAGAAAACTCTCATTTTCCTGCCGATAGCAGGGACCGGGGGCGAGTGGAGCGCTACGCGGTGCCACCTGCTGCCCGCCAGGCGGCGCCACAAGAGCCCTCCGCGCCACGCCCCCCCTCCTCCCCCGCCCTGGCCTGACGTGACGTCGTCGCGGAGCGCCACGTCCGGCGCGGTCGGCGTGGGCGGGGAGGGAGGACCACGCCCGCCCAGCGAGCCAATAAGGTGTGGGCGCGCGTGCGCCGCTGGTCTGCGCCGGGCGCGCGTCGCGGGCTGAGGCGGAGGGAGGGGGTAAGATGGCGGCGCCCGTCCTGCTGCGAGTGTCGGTGCCGCGCTGGGAGCGGGTGGCCCGCTCCGCCGTCTGCGCGGCCGGCATCCTGCTCTCCCTCTACGCCTGCCACCTGGAGCGGGAGAAGGGCCGCGACCACCACTACCAGGCTCTGTGCGACCTCAGCGAGCGGGTCCGCTGCTCCGCCGCCATCACCTCCAGGTGAGTCGGGGATGGGAGCCGCCGCCGCCGTCTCAGGCCGCCACGGGGAGAAGGAGCATCCTGGGGGGGGAGCGGTGAGGCCTGACCGAGGAGCACTGTCTCCGTTGTCTCTGGGGCTAAGGCAGGGGCCGCTGGGGGTCTGGGCCGGTTCTCGGCGGGGGGCGGTGGTGGGAGGGCTTGGCCGAGTGTGCGGCCGGCACAGGAGCCTGCGGCTGCGTGCAGGGACTCGTCCTGGGGAGGGCTCCTCTGGGGCACAGAGGAGACAGGGTGGGCTGGGGGCTGCGCTGGGGGCCACGGGGTGGGCAGGCTGAGGAGAGGAGTGTCAGGGCTCCGGATTTGGGTAGCCTTTCCGCTGGAGAGCTGGCGTGGGAATGGGGCTGTAGGGCGAGGCGCCCGCAGCTTCTCTGTTGTAATCAATGACAATTAGCTGGAACGAGAGACCTTTTAGTGGTAAACGTATGGGAGTGAAGAGCTGTAGGTGTGACTAGTGATTGAGGCCAATATAAACATGTGCAATTGCAGATGGTTGGCATTGGGCTCTTTTAATTGGAGTATCTGAATTGCTTTTTCATTGTAATGTGACCTGGCAGCACAGAAGATGCCTTCGTAATACAGAGGAAGTGTTTAATTCACAGACGTGTGCCTCAGCAGCAAAAACACAGTCCAGATCCTGGATTATTTTGCAGGTTTCCTGTCAGTAATCATTTTGCCCTTTAGAAAACAACTGCTAATGGCTCTTATTTCTGTTCGGGGAGTCAGTGTATAAATTTTAATCAGCTACCAGCTCGATTTGTTGTCAAGTAGCTAATTGATTGAATTACAGCAGATTGTCTTTTCATTGCTATACAGTTACAAGGAGCTACCAATATTAGTATGCTATGGGCAGCAACCTTGGGTATAATTTGGCTAGGAAAATCTCCTTGAAATATATTCTCAAGTATTTCAACTAAAGAAGTAAAATTATTTATTCAGCAATCTCAGAACTGTTCTGCATATTTGTGTATGTATAGGCATGTAAAGACACTTGGCAGTGGTATCCTTGAGTAAGGAGCTTGAGAGGGTTTTAGTTCTTCAGCAAATGTATGTATGGAATGCTTCCTTTATTTCTTCTGATGAAAATGATGCTGTTAGCAAGTACTCATTCCAGTACTCAACCTTTTACTTTTTTTCCCTTCCTCTCAGTGTAACCTGTATGAAAGCTGCAGCAGTTTTTGTAAACACATTTCATACATGATCATAACAAGCCAGGGAAGGAGGATGTGCACATATTCTGTCAAGGTGGAAACAGGTTAAATTGCTTAGGCCAAACATACAGGCAACTCTTAACTATTAAAACCACTTCTGGGCTGACAGAAGTGGAACTGTGCTATGTTACAGAGAGAGGTGTATCTGTGAGTGTCTGAAAGGAGCCTCCTGTGATTGAATGAGGGCTTTAATTCTGCTGTCCCTAGTTTGTGAAGGTGCTTGTGTCTGTACTTGAAAAGTGTCCTGAGGTGAGAAGTTTCAGTCTAAACAGAAAGACTTCCATAAGCATGCCAGATAACTTAAGCTTTTGAATTAAAATAATACATAGGCTACTGTGGTTAAACCACAAAAATACTGTCAGGAATCTAAAGCTCACCACAGCTAATAGAGCTACAGAGAACAGCAGGGATTTAAGTACCAAAGTAGGCTCTGAAGTAGGCTGCTGTACAGAATTGGTCCTCTGTTGGCTTTTTATTAGTGCAAATGCTGCTGTTGAGACAGGGAGTCTGAAGTTTTAATGCCTGCTAGCTAAATGCTTTGAAGAAGGAGCATAATTCCAATTATATCTTCAAGTATTTCTAATTATGGAATAATGTTTGTTGATGAAAGTGTTCATTGGTAGTGCTGCAGCTGAAACATGGAGTATGCTGTGGTAAGATCAGTAAATACTTTTCCTGCAGGAATTCTGTGCAATGCTGTGAACAGTTAGGGGTAAACCCACCCAACTAAAATTTCATGAGCAGTTGCTAGGAGAATCATGCTTAAAGATTGAGGAATTGCAAATGTCAAGATAGCTTGTGGTAATTAGAGCAGGTGGGAAAAGGAGTTGTGGAAAAGGAGAGTGCAAGTCCTGTTCAGTCAAACCATATTTGGAGAAGAATGCTGCTGTACAGGACACAGACAAAAAAGGAGTATTGCTTTAAAATCAAGGCAGGGGAGCAACCTGTTAGACTTGGAAATAAGAATTGAAAGAAATTTATCTTATTTTTTGTCTTGCCTCAGTTCCCTATCCCACAATCACTCTCCCTCTGTCCAATGCAGCATTCCTTGTCATTACCACATGTCACCAAAGTTTCTCTGAAACTTGAATTCTATGAGGAGCTTTTAAGTTCTGTTTAGAATTCACCCCAATAGCAGAGTTTCAAATCTGGTGTTGCAGACTTCTCAGTGTATAATGCAGATTTATCTTTCTGCCCTTTCTTTTGTCATTAATCTCAGATCCCCTCTCAGTCTGCTCTAACTGTCAGGCTTGTTAAGCCTGACAGACTTGTACTTTGTGGCTTTTATTGTCTTCTAGAGTGTTCACTTGGTTATATGACTGTTTGAACTATATTTACTTAACTTGACTTTAACATTTCTAGTGTTGACTCTAGCAGTGGAATGAACTCTGAAGGGTACATCATGGTATTGGGATTTATTTTAACTGCATGGAATAATTAGAATAAATTAGTGTATAACTCCTTGAGCTGAATTACTTCAGAACTACTCATCTTCAAGGAGGCTATTTTGTGGTTTTTTTTTCACTAGCAAGCTGTTTGCATTTCAAGGCTTGCTTTTAAGCCAAATCTGGTATTGGCACAACAATGAGAACAGAACTGCAAAGATTAGCAGCATGTGGAGGGAGGAGAATGGAAAAGTCATATCAGAGGCTGACTCATCAACAAGATTATGTTGGGAGAGAGGTCTTCCTAGTATCCCTTATTCAAAATACTAATGGTCAGCATATTTCAAGCATTTATCATGGGGAAAGTTCACCAAATAGTTTAGAGAAGAAAACAGCTTAGGGCTGTGTAATGACCACTGTTATTTTCCAAGTAGGAATAAGGGAAGGTATTAGGAAACTACCTAGTGTTTTCATCTGGCAGTTGCTGTAGGTGTTTTAAGTGAATTGCTTTCTTGCATTTGAGCATAATGAAGTGGCAAGCATGGCTTTATTTATACTGGAACCAGCTACTAGCAGTTCCTGAAAAAGCTTTTTGGTTGTGCTGTTACAATTTCACAGAGAGAATTAAGCTAATAGGCAAGTTTCAAGTCCTAGGGATAGCAGAATGACTTGAAAGATAAATGTGGTTAAGTAGTGGGCTCTGTGCTTTGTTAAATTTCTGCATACTCTGAGAGGCTTTTGAGTCTTCTGATATGCTTCTACTTCCCGCCTTGGTTTAATTTAAGATTCCTGCAGGGTATGTTAGTGGATAGTTCATTTCAAAGGCCTTTTTGTATTCTGGCATGTTTTAATGCTGTAACAACTTCAATACAGGCTTGAGATAACTGGCATGAAGGACCAAAGGACACATGTTGCTGTGTATCTTTAGCAATATTTGTAGCTTTTGGCTAGCTGTCTAAGGGAAGGGCTTTGGAAGCAGTCGATGTTGATCTAGGTTAACATCTTTAGCTGACTTACTGAACCACAGAATGATAGAGGTTGGAANGTTTGTGCCCATTACCTCTTGTCCTGTTGCTGGGCACCAGTGAAAAAAGACTGGCCCCATCCTCCTGACACTCACTGTGCTAAGTATTTATAAGTATTGAGAAGATCCCCTCTCAGTATTCTCTGCTCCAAGCTAAAAACTCCCAGGTCCTCTGGACTTTTTCATAAGATAGATGTTCCAGTCCTCTAATCATCATTCTAGTCCTTTGCTGTACCCTTTCGAGCAGTTCCCTGACCTCCTTGAATTGGGGAGCCCAGAGCTAGACACAGTACTCCACTGCTAAAGAAGTTCTAAAGACAAAATGGGATTTTAAGACTCTCTGTTCTGGGCATAATCTATTTTAGGAATTCTCTGTTCTGAACTTCATGCCAGTGTGCAAAAGGGTTGGCATCTTGTATTGGAGCCACTGTTTTGAAGAAATGCATATCTGCTTGAGGTCTTCTAGTGCATGCCTCAAAGTTATCATCTGGTAGATCTCAAAAATGTAAGTTTGTAACATTTTGCATGTGTGGACAGATCTGCACAGATATTTTACTGAATTTGCCAAGCCTGGCCTCTGACAACTGCAGTATCATTGTGTGGTTCTGCACACCCTCATAAATTGTTTTAAGCAGTGACTTTAGACCCATGTAAATGTTACATTTGATTTCTCAGTCTTGTGACATAGCACTTGAGCTCTGTGCTGTGTGTGTGTAATTATGCTGCTGTAGAGCTTCCTCCCCTGCAGAGTGTGTGCAGTTGTGCTGTGAGTTAAAACCTTGACCAGCGCTGGTTCTCCAGTGAAGCACAGCTTGCCAGAGCTATTGTTCTGGTGCTTCTTCAGGGAGTGCAGTGACAGAGAGCAAACTGACAACAACCACCACCACCACAGTACCTAAGGAAAGGGGACATGGGAAAACCACCTTCTCTGACCTCTTCCCTGACCTGAGTTTATGCTGCAGGCTCCTGTTCAGTTGTGCTGTGAGGCAGTTCCTGTAAAGTTGATGCCTGTCAAGTTTGCTTGATTCCAAGTTATATATAACAGTTATCTTTCATGTTGATGGCAAGTTCCTCATGTCCCAACATTTTTTTCTCATAGGCAGGCATTCAGATGCCTGAGGTTGACAGCTGCAGTTGTTAGTGACCAGTGTAAGGTGAGAAATGGCAAAGGTGGTTTTAGGCAGGTAGTGGGAAGCTTTAGTCCCTTGTGAACCAGTATAGGCAAACCAGGCCTGTGTGCTTTCCTAAAACACCACCTTTTTTTGCAAGTCTTTACTCTTTGCTGGTCAGTAATTTCCTTAACCTGAGCCAAGCTGGTTTTTTTGTTGAGCATCTTTCAATCTGTTTAGGAAAAAAAAAAAGAGCTTGATTGAACTGCTTGAAGGGCAGGACACGGAGCAGCTGCTACCAAAGTAGTTTACATCAAAGTGTAAACTCCTCTTCAGCCTCAGCTGTAATCTGTCTCAAATTTAAAATCAGTTATTTGTGAGCTCTGCAAATTACTAAATAGAAGGTGTAATTGTGCTGCTTCTGGCATTTTGTAGCAAGGATTTAGTTTTTTTTCTGCTGTCTTGGTTTGAAGATGTTTAGTTTGTTGATTAGGCAGGGGAAGTCAGGCAGTCTGTCTAGTTTGTTCCACTTGCTCCAGCAGGTTCAGATGATGGTGAGTTTCACAGCTGTAGCTAGATGAGTGTAAAAAGTTTTACAGCTAAGGATACTGAGCCAAAAAAAAAAAAAAAAGGCAAACAACATAAGGCCAAGAAAGGTTGTTACATTCTGCTTTTTAAGTCCAGCTTGTAGAGAAGATTTTTGCTTTTGTCTTCATTAATTCATTTTACTTTTTTTTTTCATCTTTCATGACAAAGGCTAACAAGCATTCAGGTTGCTGAAGTTTCACAGAAACAGATCCAGTGCCAAAGGGAAGGAGAGAGGGAGACTTGGAGTAGTACTTCTGTTGAAGGGAAAAAGACCTGCTGTTTGAGGTTATCTGTACCATTTGCTCTGCCAGCCAGACAGCAAATAAGAGTCAGAGCTGAGAGATAATGGAATGGACTGGCTAAACAAGGTGCAGAGGCTGGAGGGTGTGAGCTGGGAGGGATCCCCAAGTTATTCCATGTGCTGGAGAAGGAAGATCTTCAACAACCAGGAAGCCAGCTTCATTAGTTCCAAATCTCATGGTTCCCAAAGCAGCAGAAGCTGATGCCTCAAGGCATTTTTATCCCATCTTTTTCTAACAGAAAATTGGTGCCTTAAATGCTCGAGACTCATAGGATGCACAGTAGCACATCTGTTATAAAATGCAGTACCCCAACTCCATCAGTCACTCTGGAGTGTTTTTCAACCTTACAGTGTGCACATGAATGTGTGTAGTTGTCCTCATTAATGTACCATTTTCAGCTTGACTGGAATTTGCAATAGGGCAGAGAATTATTTTGCCTGATGCAAAATAAATTTTACAAAGTATCTATAGTTCAAATCCAGGCTTCATTTTTGGTAGCTTAATAGAAGAGATTATGTAGAGGGACTACAATGCTGGTAGCTTGTAGCTTGGATAGCCAGAGCTGCTTAGGGACTGCCATAAAATAATTAACCACTGTCTGGGTGACATTTTGCTGATCTAGGCACTGAGATTTTTTCCAAACTCTTTTCTGAGGTAGAGCAGGAGGATATGTAGAACAAGAATCCCTGTTGTTTATGATGATAGTGGTAAATATGGTTAATAATAATAATAGAAAATATTTTAATATGAAAGGTATCAGAATTTTGGAGCACTCTTGGCAAGTTTCCAAGTGGGGATTTTCAATCTCCTTGCTTCCTCATGGCCTCTAATTGAAGGATTTTACTTAATATTTTAAAGCTGTTAGAGTGGCCTAAGAAACCCTGTAACCATGAACTGGGTTTAATCCACAATCCTCTAATGAAGCCACAAAGAGGCTGTGACTGAAGTTCCTTAACATTGCAAAGTATTAACATGCTGCAGGTCCTTTGACTTCTGTATGAACTCTTCACCAAAGGTGATGTGTGAGCCTAAGTCAGCTCTGCTCCCCTCCTGAGAACTTCCATTCTGTGCCTTGACTCTCTCAGAAGGCAGATGATACTTGAGGAAATGTGCACCTGGCTTGTCAGGGGCCAGCTGGTTAGTAGAAAATGGTATTTATGTCTTCAGGGTTACAAAATGATCAGTGATACATCTTGCTGATAACAAAATAATGCTTATGGAATGAAAAATCATCCTGAAATGAGGGACTTTAATCTGCTACTCAGGAAACAAAACTTGAGTTTTTCACTTACAGCTCTGAACATGTAAATTTCTTTTTTTTAAATTAATCTTTTATCTCTTTTCATTGCAGCAAACCTAAAAATTGAGTGAGAGAAATGTGTTGGAAAACCTGCTGCTGCACAAAGAGTGTTCTCTGATTTTGAATCATACCTGCCATTTAATAGTCTGGTCTCCTGAAGGATTCAACAGTGTTTTCAGCTAGACATTTAGGAGACTAGAATGGGAGCTGGGATGTGTGTGCTTTGTTCAGGGCACCTGCTCCTCACAGATTACCAAAGGTAGCTGGGCTTGACCTGGTCTAGCATGGTTATTTTCATGTTAAAATGAGTATACAATAGTTACTTCTTTCCTTGACATGAGAATTAAGCATTGCTCAGTGAAACTGAGGTGATTGTGGCATTCATCACCAGAGGATGTTGTGGAAGTCAGAAGTATGTGTTCAGAAAGCAACTTGAAGCCTTCCAGTACCTAGATGGGCTACTGAGCTTGGTGATGCAGGTAAAACCTCAATTCAGAAGTTTGCTGAGCTGATTCTTAACATAATGATAATTGAGGTGAAGGAGAGTGTCTTGGTGAATGATCTGTTTGTAAAAGCCTTTAAAAACCCTCTGCAGGTGCCTGCCAGAATTGGGGTGCTTGGCTGGAACAAACAGTATAGCTCTTCTGATTGAGTGGAAGAGAGTAGCATCAGACTCCTGGCTAAATACCTACTTCTTGTTTGTTTGTTGGACTTTGTGTTTGTCAGGCTTGGAATTCTGTTGCTTTTTGAGCTCATACTGATAACTCTCACAGCTTTTAAGTTGTTAAACATGGAGGTTGTCTTTCAAAGTGATGGGGATACTAGTGTCCTGTATGAAGTTCTCTCAGGCCTTTCTGCCAGTGGTATTGCTCCTGCTAGATTACTGTGAAATGTTTAGAGGTGAAGTGTGCTCCCATAATATGCTGTCTGCAACACAGAGGATGTTCAGAATGGTGCAGAAGAGGTATTGGAGATTGTTGGAGGCATGTCGCTTGTGGATCAAAATTACCTCATTTCTTGCCTTCCTGTTAAGTGCATGGAAATACTTCTTTAAACTTCCAAAACTGCAACACTTCTGAGCTTTGTTAGATGTCACAGATGAGAAGGGACACTGCTTAGAGGGTGGATAAGAATCTCAAAGACCTCCTTTGATAGAAAGAAATGCACATTGCACTCAAAGTCACTGTAGTATTCAAGCATAGATGTTAGGGGACTCTAAACCCTTCCTTAGACTTCTTGAATCACTACTCTGGAAGCCGTTTTAAAGAACATTGATTTGCAGCTGCAGGTGGGCAGTGAAGCAGGTTCTCAGCTTGAACAGGGAGGGAATGGAGCTACATGAAACATACAGGGAGAGATCTTAAGAGATTTATTTTAAAACTTCCTTGAGGTTAGCTCAGGTGGCCTCTTCTTTAGTGGGAGTGAAACTCAGGTGTGGCACAGCTAAGCTTGCCACATGTTTGTCATGGTGCTCTGAATCACTCAGGGTGACCTCAGCCTGGTTTTCACAACACAGCACTTGACTGCTTCAGGGAGGGGAGCCACAAGTCAGTACCAGGAAAAAGCTGATGATGTTGGACTATGTTTTTATCATGCTGTGCATGCAGCTCTTTGATTAGGGCAGTTGGTTTTAGTTAGCATTCAATATCCAAAAACTTAATCCAAGTTAACAGTAGTTCTTGCAGATTCTCTTTTTATAAGAAGGGGAAGATCCATGGAGAACTTCAGAGCAGTTCAGTCCTCCTCACTGATGTTTTACTTGAAGTTTCTTCTGTAAGGACTGCAATCATTCTTCTTGCTGTTTGCTTGCCATATGTTTTTTAGACTTGATGTTATCACAGCTCAGGTGTGATTTGCATGATTTTGGTGTGAAAAAGATGGTTTTCATACTTGGCCTTTGCCCTTCTTCCAATTGCTTGTTAAAAGCATTGTGCATTTCAGTGGGATTTGGGAGATAGAATTAGGAGAAATTCAGTAGAGAAATTAGATGGAAATAGAAATATACAGGCTAAATATTTTGCTTTTTGGTTTGACACAGAAAACTTCCTTGCACTTCAAGCTTTTTAAGGCTGGGAAAAGGGCTTTTGTTTTAAACCCAAGGCTTTTTAGCTGTCCTGAATTGTGTAGAATGAGATGCAGGATTAGAGCTGTTACTCCATGGGCTGAAATTTAATACTTGATGTCCTTAAAGCTGCTACAAGGCCGACAAGATACTTAATGAACTACTGCATGTGGAAAAAGCTTTCACCGTGCTCTGACCTTGCAGCTTCTAAGTGGTCACTTAGGACCACTGTCAGGAAGGGCTTGAACTCCTTACCTTTCCAATAGCAACCTTTTGTTTACTTGCAGAGTAACTGTAGAGAGAATTTTTGGAGTCTAAAGTTTCTAGTGTTCAAACCCTGAGTTTGCTGTCAAACAGCACAGGATCTCATGAGTGAGAGCTTACAGCTAGGGCAGGGAGAGGGTAGGGATTCAGCATCCCACAGTTACTTTAGGCTGACGTGGAACCACTCTTTGAGTTATGCTCTTGATGAAGAAGGCCTGAGCATGTTCAAATGGAGTTTAATGTCCCCCTACAAAGAATTCTCACTCAGACTGGAACAGTAAGTTGCACTTGCAAATAGTAAGCTGAAGGACCTATAAACGTGGTGATACAGAAAGCCTATACTGTTGTTTTCTGGCTCTTCTAATACTGCATTTGGTAGCTGGAGCACACAAGGCAGTTGTTAGATGTGCTGGGACCATCTTATCAAAGTAAGGCTAAAAAAATAGCAATGCTCACTTAAAATTCAGATAACATTCTGTGTGTGAGAGGAAAGTCTTGCCATAGCTGAGATTCTTTGGAACTTAGGGTATTTCTTTAATGTTTGCTTATGTGTTTGTGTTAGTGTTTGCTTATTTGTGGATGGAGTTTGGATTTTTAACATCTTGCCCTCATGGCTCCCTTAGCTGTGAAGTGCTGCACTTCCATCTTGATTTTTTTTCAGGTATTTAGTGTCCATCTTTGATGCTACTTTCATAGAATCACAGAATGGTTTGGGTTGGAAGTGACCTCCAAAGGTCATCTAATCCAACCCCTTGCAGTGTGCAGGGACATCCTTATCTAGAGCAGGTTGCTAAGAGCCTTGTCAAGCCTGACCGTGAATATCTCCAGGGTTGGGGCCTCAACTACCTCCCCGGGCAATCACCACCCTCCTGGTAAAGAACTTGTTCCTAACATCCAGCCTAAATCTCCTCTAAATTCAAAACGTTGCCCTGGTCCTGCAGGCCTTTGCAAACAGTCTCTCTCCATCCTTCTTGTAGCCCCCTTCAGGTACTGGCAGGCTGCTGTTAGGTCTCCTGGAGCCTGCTCTTCTCCAGGCTGAACAGCCCCAGCTCCCTCAGCCTGTCCTCACAGGGGAAGTGTTCCAGCCCCCTGATCATTTTTGTGGCCCCCACCTGCTCCATCAGGTCTATGTCTTTCCTGTGTTGAGGGCTCCAGAACTGGATGCAGTACTCGAGGAGATTTTACCAGTGCAGAGTTTATGTGGCAGAATCACTTTGTCCACAAGCATTACTGTACGCTGGGACTGTTCATCTTCATAGGCTGCAGGGAGGATCTGTCACCAGCTTTTGTCTCCCATGGATCCACGGCCCCAGACTTGCGCTGGGATTATTGACTGCTCCTCCCAGCAATTAGCTTTGTCTTCCTGACCCTTCAGCAGCTCTGGTATGTGAGGCATTGTCCCTGTAGTAAAGCAGCTATGCTGGCTTGAAGATTTATATTTGCACCTCAGTTTCACTTCAGTCATTGAGAAGATTTGAGACCAAAATAGTCGAAAGTACATTTGCTTTGGTTTTTTTGCTGTTTATGCAGTAAATGTGGGGTTTGGGAATTGTTACCTAATTCTCTGCTTGATTTCTTGAGGTGGGAGAGCACAAGACTTGAGTATAATGTTAATTGTTAGTATGAAATTTGAGTTAAAATTACTAATTGGAGTTTGCTATGAAAATACTGCACAAAAAAGTGTTTCGGTGAGGGTGTAAAATTGTTCTTACTGTGCTACCTTTCTTGTATGAGGAGATGGTTTGTAATGTGGGGGTAGCCTTTTCCTGGTCTCAGGTATCTGCAGCTTTCCTGTAGTGTGTGCAGAACAAACTTAGGCTGTGTCTTGATTCAGTAGAACCATGGCCTCTCATACAACAAGCTGGTTAGAGACTGCACTTCTCTTGGCTTAGATGCAGCAGGGTGGTGGTTTCTGTGGCAGCAGTGGTGAGGAGTTTAGGTTTTTACATAGTTGTGTGACAAGCTGATAACATTGAACCTAGCCTTTCATTTTTGTAGTGCTTGGCTTGATGTTCCAAAGATGTGTTGGCAGCTATCCTAATGTTCTGCTGTGGATTCAGTTGTCTTTTGAAGCAGTGTTATCTTCTCTTCAGATTTTCAAGTGATGCTAATAAATACAGTCCTCACTTTGCTTTTACAAATAGCAGCATGATCTGCCTTAGGGCATAAAATTAATGGTTTCTAGTACAAACACCTCTGCTAATTTAATCTTTTATCCCCTCTTACTGCAGCAGCAGTTTGCAGGGCTCATGCCACTTTCTCCCATGTCACTAAAAGCTGAAGTCACGTTGTGGTTCAGGTGCTGGTTGAAGATGTCACACTGTGCTTGTGCTCTAACAAATGAGGTCTGTGCAGCTTGTTATGGTGCCATCCCCAGCTCGCCTGCTTGACAGATTTGGGTTCCTCCTGAGCTGTTAGACTGATCAGGAGCAGCTGAAGTGCAAGCATATGTTCAGATTTGCTTGCTTTGATGATGCCAGCGAGGTAAGTGCTGGCGGAGCTGGGAACAACCAGTTACCAAGTTGGACCATTTTCCCTCAGCTGCCTGGTGAGCATGTGTTGGACATAGGGTGCTGGAGAGAAATGCTGATGGTATTGGAGGAAGGAAGAGTTTATTTCATAAAAGAGCTTTAAATTACCACCCTAAGAAGCAGCCATGGTATTTGGTGAAGTTGCAGCAGTGTGAACTTGGTGGCTTCTGGTACATCCAACAACTGACACCCAGCAACATGTGGGGTGAAGCTGTATCTGGTGCACTCCTTAGTGCAAGCTGCTTGGTTTTTTCATTTCAACCCTGAGTGTCATACAGGACTGTCAACATCAGGATATATGTATCTATTTTTTCCTTCCCACCAGTGATGAATTGAAAATAGTGATGTAAAGCAGTAGATGCCCAAATAGGAGTTAATTAGTTTCCCTGTTTTACAGATGGGGTCGAGGATTCGGTCTGTTGGGTTCCATCTTTGGAAAGGACAGTGCAATAAATCAGTCAAACAGTGTTTTTGGACTCGTGTTTTATATACTACAAATGCTACTTGGTAAGTATTCATTCACTTCAGAGCTTCAAGTATGTAACAGGTCTGTGGTGATGAGAGAGGAGTGTGTTACACATTGCACAGGCTGCAAGAAAGCAGATAAACGGTTGTGATTTTTATGTGTTTACTTTGTAGCACCAATGATACATCTGTCCAAAGGGCTGAAAAACTCAGCCGGTAACAGGCAGTTACATTTTACTCCTGCTGTGCTATTGATAATGTTGTGACACTTGCTGCACTGGTGTCTTCACTTAAATACATTTAGTGTTGGGTTGCACAACAGAAGAGAGGGAATCATAGAGTCATAGAATGGTAAGGTTGGAAGGGACCTCAAGGATCATCCAGTTCGAATGCCCTGCCATAGGCAGGGACACCTCCCACTAGTACAGGTCACTCAAGGCCTCGTCCAACCTGGCCTTGAACACCTCCAGGGAGGGAGCAGCCACAACCTCCTCAGCAACCTGTGCCAGTGTCTCACCACCCTCACTGGAAAGAACTTCCTCCTAACATCCAGTCTAAATTTCCCTTCTGCCAGTTTAAACCTATTGCCCCTTGTCCTGTCATTACCAGACCTTGTCAATAGTCCCTCCCCAGCCTTCCTGTAGCCCCCTTCAGATACTGGAAGGCTACTCTAAGGTCTCCTTGAAGCCTTCTCTTCTGCAGGCTGAAGAGCCCCAACTCTCATACCCTGTCCTCATAGGAGAGCTGCTCCAGCCCTCTGAGAATAATTCCAGCCTCTGGAATAAAAATGAAATTTACAAGTTGTGCAAGAGTAACAGAGGTAGCTGCCAAAAAAGAGGGCATAAAGTGTGCATCCAGTTTTAACTGTGTGGCCTGCTCCAAAGCTGTTAATATTGACAGAAGTAACTTCACCAACCTCAGGAATACAGAAGATGGTAAATACTACACAGAAGATAGTAAATACTACACAAACTTCTTGTCAAAGAATTGGTACAGAGTCTAGAATCTCCCTTCCCAATAGTGATTTGTCAGCCCTCCTGAACTTGTGGTATTTTAAACAAGACTTGTGTGACACAGACTCGAGTTGGAATTGGCACTTAGGCTTTTTGCTGTGTGTGGAAGGGACGGGGAGCGAGCAGGCATAGTAACTTTCTCTCTCTTGTTGCAGGTATGACAGCAAGTGCAGTAGCAGCTCTAATCCTCATGACATCCTCCATAGTGTCTGTATTAGGGTCATTGTACTTGGCATACATTCTGTACTTCGTGCTGAAGGAATTTTGCATTGTCTGCGTCATCACATACTTGCTGAACTTCATTCTCTTTATCATCAACTACAAACGACTAGTTTATTTGAACGAGGCCTGGAAACGGCAACTCCAACCCAAACAGGAATAACCCCTGTTTGAACTTTTGACTGACAGTCTGAAGAACCAACTTCCATTAAGTTTATTTTGCAGTAATTTTTTTATTCTCCATATCAGACACTTCCCCCAAGAATCATAACTGAATTTTTAATTATAAATTTGAAGGGGCCCTAGCTAATTATTCTTTTCTCTTTGGTGCGTGTGTGCTAATCTTCAATTTAAATGTGGTTATGAAAGAAAGCTCTAATGCAATCAAAGACAAGCTTTAACTTTACTTTGAAGGAGTTTTAGCCACAGCAAAACCTAGACTCTCTCTCTTCCCCCTCCACTTGTGAAGTGGGTAACACTTGCTATAAAATATCCTGTATATAAATTCAGGTATAACAAGATGTGATCATGACATTAAATATTCTAGACTAGCATTACCATATTTAATGTTGCCATGTTTACAGTATATGTATTACTTTTTTTTTTATTTCAGCTGATGGACTTAGATTTGACTAGGACTTATCCTGTAAATAAAATTAGAAATAATTGGTTTCATCCCTGGAGAACTCACTGTACAATCAGTTTTGTTAGCCTGGGAGCTGACAGTGTTCAGCTAATAGCCAAGTGACACGATGGAAGAAGTGACCTCTGTAGAGAACACTGTACTGCTGCACTCTCTGCTGGTGCTTTCACCAGAGTGATGGCTGAGAGTTGTTCCATCTTTTTTTTTTTCCCATGATGTTTTTTTTTCCTCCAGTAACAAAAATGGAATTAAAGCTGAAACCTGAAGTATGTCCATTAAACCACAACTTCATCAGTTTCTCTACAGAATGAAAATAGCTTAACGTGGTCAACGGAAAGCTGCCATCAGGATGTTATATGCAGATTGGGGGTTGGTGTATGGAAGAGTGGTCTTGGAAAGGACTTAATTTCCATGCAGAGCTGTCTCTTATTTAAACTGGGGTCAGAAAGCCAGTGTTACTAATGCTTGATGTTCTATGAGTGCTGCAGGATAGAATTGCAATTTGCAGTGGAAACCACTGACTGAGCAGGATAACCAAGCAGTGCTCTGAAGAAGCAGTTAATTGATCTTCCTCAGGATCTCTGGTTTGTGCTATATTGGGAAATGAACTTTAGGCCTGACACACAGAAGATCCCTTGGAAGGGCAACCTGTTTAGTGGGATAAGTAAGTAAATGTGCTCCTGAAAATGAAATGTGATATAGTGCTATCATTGCTCTTTCTAATAACTAATTGGGGTGAGAGGGGAAAAAAAATTAAACTGCAGATTTCAACAAAGGAACAAAATTGTCAATGCGGTTTCTGCACTCAGTATTCTAAGGCTGAATGTTAAAAGTGCCTTCTGTCTTAAAATCTTAAACCAAATACTTTGTGTTGAGCTTGGCAGGCAGAAGTGTCCTTGCTTTTAAAAATGACCGAACAAACAAAATTCCCAGTGGGTTTGCTGGGGATGGAAGAGTATTAAGAGATGTGGTTTAGTTTTTAGACTGAGGAGTGGTAGCAATATTGTTTCAGTCAACTTAATGCAATTAGAGGGTTGATGATGTGATTCAGAAAAGAGAAATCCTTGTGTTCCAGACTTTGTGACACCAAACTGTATAAGGTTCAGCTACTCTGTAACTGGTGCTGTGCTGCTTTTTTGCCCTTGTCAGCTTCTAAATGTGAAGAATTCCAACTGCTTACCCATTTATTGAAAGAATTAGTTTAATTTTAGGATTTTCTTCTTAAACACAAATGTCAAGAGACACACTTAACATTGTATGGCAAAGTGGATTATAAACACTAAGTTGCTGAGGATAAACTTGACTGTGAAACTTGCAGTGTTCCATAGAGAAAATAGAGTTCTTGAGTTCACAAATTAGTATTTAAATTACTACTGGAGTAATTTTTCTGGTTTGTATCAAGGATGTAGGTGGAAACTGCTTTTATGTATAGAGTTCTGTGGTATGAGTAACATCTGTTGCATGTAACACTAAATTTCTTGTCCCTCTTGTCTAAGAGTTTTAGACAACAATTCATTAAATGCGTTTTGTATTGACCAGAGTACAGTTAAAGCTTGTCTTGATGTTTAGTTCTGTCTCTCAAATGCCTTGAACTTTGATATGAGGGGAGTGAATGATGTCCAACTGCTCCCTCGAGGTTTAGCTTTGTTCTCTTACGAGCCTCAAGGCAATACCACTGTTCAGTGTGTTGTATAGATTTCTTTGGATGCATTCCTGGGATCTACACTAAGGCATCTTCTCCATCCAAGGAAGAGGTGAACGCGTGCTGCCCGCAATGCTTAACCGCCGTGCTCATACCTCAGAGCAAGCAGCAATGGAGACAAATATAACCAGAGATTACTTGGTCCAATTTCTGGGTTAGTGCACACCAGAAAAGAAGAAAAAAACCAAAACAACCCCATCAGCTGAAAGTTTAGGTGTTGGCTGACTTCACTGTGTCTTGTGCTTGTCCGTGTGGGCATAGTCTGTCAATTCTGTTTAGTAAAATTGTTTAGGGCCAGATTTTCAGCAGTGTCTGCAGTCCTCCTTTATGTGCACGTGGGGATCAAATGGCAATTTGAGTTTGGTCTCTGGAAGAGTTTGCAGCTACACTTTGTGCACGAACTTGCAAATCTGATCCTGAATTGTGAACTCTCTTGTCTTGTGTGCTTTTCTTGCAGTTACTTTTTACTGGAAGTGATTTACTAGAGCTGGCCCTAACTCTCCTGTTTTCTCTCTTGTGTGTCAGAAATGCATTTGGCCTGAGAAAGGGCAAAATATTAGGATGGGCAGTAGGAATTTGGACTCTTTCTGCTTCCAGTTCTTTGACTCTTTCCTTGTTGCTCCCAATGATAGAAGCAACATATTTCTTCCAGTAAAATGGCTGAGGTTACAATGAGTAATGTGATGGTGATAGAAATTGGGTGAGTGTTTCGTGCAACTGCCCCCCTGCCTGCCCACAGCCCAAACAAATGTGTGGTTGATGTTAATTCAGCCCTTACAAATCTAAAGGCAAATCTGGAGAACAGTAAACATTACCTGGTCTGGCAGAGGGACAGGGAGGCATCATGCTTATGTTGGTTGTGGTTTCAACAGCCATGAGAATGGAAAATGAAAAATTCCCACTGTAGGAACAGTGGTTCTGAATCTGGGCTCTTCCTTCTCCTCTCCTCTCAAAAGTTCTGCAGGGAGGGGTGGATTGGAAAGGCAAAAGAACCTCATCCCCAAACCTGCTTAGGAATTAAACATTCCTGGAATCCTCTTACCCTAAGGTACTTGCTACTCTTAAGGCCAACGAAGCATTCAAGTCTCATTTAGGAAATGAATGTCCTTGGAAGTTTCTTACTGTGAAGTGTTTGCAGTGCAAAGGCCACTGAAACATTCCCTGCTGCGGCCAATAGCTGAAGTGGCAACAGATCTCTTACCAGGAGATTTCTGCAGACTGTAGCATGTGTTTGTCTTCTGCTGTACAGAGTCTCTTGATTGTTCAGAAGGATTGGTGAGGTGCTTCAGGCAGCACTTGGTGCCCCTGATTTATAATGTGCTAAGGTCAAAGAGAGCGATCTGATCGCTTCTGCCAATGTTGTTTAAACGTGATCTAGACAAAGCTGGTCCAGAAAAGATGAAAGTGTTGTTACCATGAAACTCTATTAAGTGTGGCCTAAATATTAGGTGTTTGTTCTGTATAGTATGTTCCATCAACTATTTATTACCAGTGCTTTAAACTCCAAATTAAACACCCATTCAAGTGGAGTCATTGGGCAGATGTTCCCTTGATCAGTTGGGACATTCTCTACGGGAGGTTTAGGAAACAATTTTGCTTAACAGGTAAAACAATGTAAATATGTATGGATTCTATTTGTTGCACATAAGGTTTTTTTTGGGTTTTTTTTTGGGTGGTTTTTTTTTTGTTTTTTTGTTTTTTTTTTGTTTTTTTTTTTTTTTTGGGTACATAAAAAAAAAGAAAAAAAGGAAAAGAAAGAAAATAAATGTAGAAATTACCTGTGGATGTCTTGCTGCAATCATTCTTATGCTGCATTCATGCAGTCCAAACGTTAAGAGCTTGAATGAACCCAATCAGAGGCCTTTTTGGACTCAGTCTGAGCCTTAGAAACTGTTTTTTAAGTCAGTACTGTAATTCTGTCTCTAGAAATGTACTAAGGTGTGATGATGATTTTTTTTTTTTTTTTCTTCCAGACATTATTAGCAGTAGAAGGGATAAAGCACTGAGGTCCCCAGGGAGTCCAGTGTGTAGAATTTCTGCAGCTTCATCCTGTCTTGCTGAATGTTGAGCACGTGGGAGTGTAGAAGGTTGAGCAATGTTGGCTGGAGGTTTGAACCATTCAGTTTTCTAAGCAGCTTGCAAAACAACCTGTCCAGCATGGTGGTGTTACCACCTCCTGCTTTCCCTGCTTCTGGAGGTCTGCTTTAACTCCACAAAGATCACCAAGTACCTGGAAACTGCTGTATGTTTCCCTGGATTTGAGGGGTTGGGAGGGAGCTTTTGGGGAAGGGTTGGATAGGTGGTGTGGGGCTATGACTGCGCTGAGCTTTCAGCACAAGCAGGAGCTACACCTGGAGTGTGTGTTACCTGGCATCTCTTGAGTGGAACTGAATGGAGGTGGTCACTTTTCCTTCTGCAACCACAAGCCCTGTGTGTTCTCATAGCAGTTTTTCTGAGTTCATGTCCAATCTCTGTGTTTTAATGTTGGTGTGTCATAGCTCTTGAAATAGGAAAGAAAATGACTTAAAAAGAATTCTATCGAGAGACCGAGAAGCTGAAGTGACTTTCAAACACTGGTAGTGGGCTTTAAATATGGTATTCCCTCTTCTGCCATGGTATGTTTGAGTAAGTGGATAGACTTTTATATTCTGGGGGTTTAATGGCATAGGAAATCTGTAGACCTAACAGTAGAAGTAGTGTTCATAGTTCAATGCTGCTGCTTTTCCCTTAAAAGCTCAAGAAAACTTGGTTGGAGGTCTGCAGTAAACATGTATGTCCTTATTTTGTGTGTGGTGGTGAAGGTCTGTTGGTTCTTAATGTACCACATTTGGTCACCACACAACACAAGAGGAGGTGTTTTGGTCACTGAGGTGCTAGCAGCAGAGCCAGCTGAGGAAGTAGTAGTCACAGCAACAGTTTGAGACTGTATCTGTGAAGCAGAATTCTGCAAGTACCTAATTGTGCAGTTTCCAACATCCAGTAGGCAGCCTCCAGTGTTGTCATTCTGCTAGGGGTGATGCTGCTCTTGGGACAACCCTGGGATGTTGCAAAAAGTTTGCAGCCTAAGTCTTCTGAGCTCTTCTCTGAGTATTGGCATAACCCCTCACAGGCTAAAGCCTGGGCCTTAGAGCCTTCTAAGGCTGGTGTGTGGCCTGGAAGACTTCACTACACTGCATTAGCATCTGAAGTAGCATGTGCACATCAGCTTAAACATCATCATCCTACTCTGGAATGCTTCAGGCCAGCATCTCAAAGGCTTAGAACAAATTTAACTAGATCCATAGAGTTATAAAGTTGTTCAGGTTGGGAGGAACCTTTCAAGGTCACCTAGTGCATAGTGACAGTCTAATATGAAGGAAGCACTTCCCTGCTGGAAGATAAAACTATCTAATAGCAGCAGTTCTGGCACTGTGAGTCAAATAGTTTTAAAGTTCAGGTGATGTAGTACCTGCAGATCTTTGTGCTGCTGTAGTATGGATTCTCTGCTGTACTGGAGTGTGTTTGGGCTCCTCACAGCAGTGGTAGTTCATAGCTTGCCTCAATGCTGTGAAGTCTGAATCTCTCAGCCAGCCCCATACCTTCTGTCCAGCAAGAGAAGCTGTATAACCCTGCGGACCCCTTGCTGTGAGTAGTGGCACTGTTAGGGGCCTATAACTGGAAAACCTCATTTGCACTGGTGCAATGTGATGCTCATGTAGAGTGACTTAGATTTCTTTTGTAACTCTTCATCTTTTTTTTTTTTAAATCATTAATATTTTACTTTTTTTGCCATGAATAGATACCTCAGTCAGGGTCTCTTTAACTTCAGCTCCTTGAAACTGAATATTCATTTTTACTACCTGGAAGCAGGAAAGCTACAGAGCACAGGGAAAGGAGCATTTCTGATCTGCTTTGTGTGGTAGGAACCACTTCAGGCGAACTAGAAATTGCTTTAGACTTGCCAGATTTGAGTCAGGCACAAAAATTACTGAAAGAAACCTTTTAATGAACAAGTTCAGCACAGTATCCAGCCACTGCCACTTCTGACTTCATTTCAGAAAGAGGGCATGGGATGTGATTACAGGAGGAAGACAGCTCGATTCATTTGCAATCCTCCAGTATCTTTCCCTAAGAAGAAATGCAGCTGCTTTGGGCTGCCTCTGGCGGGTAAATATTCCTTTCTTGTTCCCCAGAACACGTGTGGTGCCTGTAGAGAAGTCACAAAATAAAGCAAGTATATATAAAAGGCATTGATGTGCCCCACTGTGAACTGTTAGGATGCATGTGCTTGGTGGAAGTTTTCTTTGACACACAGTCAGGTGCAGGGGGGGAGCTGGCATCATGATGGCAAGGTGAGCTGGTGTCACTGAGCAGTGTAGCTGCAATTAATGCCAACTCAGGTGTGCCCACTCACTTGCCCACTGCTGTATTTACAGCAGGTGGCCCTCTGGCTGTTACTTCCACCTTGAAATGTGATGGTGAGAATGTTGGTGACTGACCATGTGACTGTCCTGTCCTTTGATGGTGTCCAAATCCTTTTTGCCTGTTTCAGTTTTCATAGGAAGCTGGGAAAGATCACATCAGTGTAGAGAGAGTGGAACTGCTTATGTGTATGTCAACCTGTCCACGTTTTCTCTGTCCTCTTATGTGAAACTGATCCTCTCTGCCATGGCTTAGCTTTCTACAACCTGTATTGGTGCTGTACAGATTATTTTTAGTGGTGTTTGTCTGAAATTCAGTGGCTGTTCCTCAGCCTGACTCTCTGCAGGTGGCATATGAATAACTGGTTCCTTACTAGGTCTCCTGAGTTGTGACAGTTTAATTCCTGTAGATTTAACACCCCATGCTTTGTGAATGCACTTATTTATTAATAGTGGATGGGTGTCATGACAGGTTATTGCCTTCCAGTGTGACATCTGCTCCTCTGTTGTTAAACCTCTACCAAGTTAATACTTTAAGGTGCTCTGTCACTAAGGGCAGTTGTAGATGAAATACAAAGCAAGTGAGGCAAATCCCTGACTGCTGAATGAAGCTCTGAATTGAGCATGGCCAAGAGATGAAGTAATCTGGGTCTGCTCATAAGCTTCCCTGGCATTCTGTCTTAGGGCACTGACCTATGTCCAGGGTAGCATTTTTGCAGGGGGACATCCAGGAGCTCAAGTTGGAGAGGATGCATTAGGTACAGGCAGGACCTTCCCTCTTGGCTCTGGTAATGCAGGACTTAGAGCACAGCTGGCTTCTGTGACAGTCTTGGCAAGCAGCAGGCCCTTTTGTCCTGCCCTACAGCCCAGTATCCTGTGTGTCATAAACCATTTTAAACTTGCAGGGAGGATGGAGGGAGAGCTGCTGGGAGTTCAGCTTACCTTGGTTGGTCATGAAATCAGCAAAGTTCCATATGAGCTCCCCAATCACGTAGTCTTTCCTCTTCTTGTCAAAGACAGAGTGGTACTCTCTTAGCATGGCTTTCTGATACTCCTCACTGAACATCAGAGGTGGATCCTACAGCCAGGAAAAAGAGGTAGCCTTGAGTGAAGGTGACAATGGCAGCAAAGGCTCCGTGTGCTGACTTCCTATTTACTGGCAACCTGCTTCCTGAGGACAAGTTCACAATGGCTTGGTCTGTTCCACTGCATTAACAGTGGCTGTTTGGTGACAATTGGAACTCCTGCAATGGCAAGGGGAAACACAGGATGCAAACATCATGCCAGGTGTACCCTGGGGACTCTGGCTTTGCTTGGAATTGCTGCTTTGTCATGGGGGCTACAGGAGTGCCACCTGCTGCTGTGCAGGACAGCATGGTCTGGAAGCATTCAAGGTCAGGAGGGATGGGGAGCACCCTGGACTAGTGGAAAGTGTCTGTGCCCCTGGCAGGGGGTTGTAAATAGATTATCTTCAAGATCTCTTCCAACTCAGACCATTCCATGATTCTAGACAATCAGGAATGTCCACTCTCCAGTGTTGTATCTTCCCACTCAGTGTTCTATGTAAATGCCAAAGGGCAGATCTCAGAGTGTTTGGTGCTTTTAGTCAAAGCTAAAAACTTCCCTTCAGATAGAATCTATTTTTGGTAGTCAGTGGCAAAGCTCACTGATTTCAGTGGAGCAGGATGACAGTGCTGGAGCATTCCAGACACAAACTAATGCATCTCAAAACTAACCAGCCAGGCTCCATGGTACCCACCTCCTGGTTCAGTTTTGCTGACCCCCTCCAGGATGTGGGGGAAAGGTTGCCATCTAGGGCATCCCTACCACTTACACTGTGAAGCCCAGGAACTGAATCTGCTCCATATTCACTCTGGATGATGGGTTTTTGGTAGGTTTTATACCAGTTCTCAAACTGTGCTGTGAGTTGTAGTGGAATAACTTCCAGATGGCCTGGGTCATGGTACCAGGAGAAGTAGCTATTGACACAGATTACATCCACGTAAGGAGCCTACAGAAAACAAGGGGAGAGTTTTGTCACAGACCTCATTCATGAAGCTAAAGCCTCCTTTTTGCTTCATTTCATGCAATTCAGTTTTATTGCATGCAGAAGAAAGTCTTCCCTCCCCCAACAATATTTCTACCAGGAAATAAAGGGGTAAACTTAGGAAGCTAATAGGATATTCATTTGGCATTCTTCTTACAGACTGGGGAAGTCGCAGCAAAGAGTTAGACCAAGATCAGAGTTAGACCAAGATCAGCCCACTTCATCCTCAGGTTTGTTAGTAGTTTTTGAGTTTCCAAAATGTCTCTGGCTTGCTGGTGCATTTGGATGTACTTTTGCAGTATTGGAAGGTGATTATCAAGTTAGTGGTCAAATATTTTTTGACTAGGAACTAAATTTGTGCATCAGTGGTGCAATACTAAGACCTTAGAAGCATTCTGCAAGTTCTATGCCATTTCTACCACATGATCAGTATGGTAAAAGGGCCCAAAGCCCACTCAAGATATTAAGTGATGTTGTCTGTAACTTGTTCAATGTTCTCTTAACATGTTTTGTAATAAAAGAGGAAAAAAAATTCTAATGTCACATCAGTGTATGAGATTTGTTCTTTGTTTTTGTTGGGTCTCAGCCCAGTCAGAACATGCTGGTGGGGGTGGGATGTCACCCATGAAACCAACATCCAAGAGCTGATCCTGCAGGGCTCATGCAAATCTGAGGCCAACCAGTTGGGTTTTCCTCTCCTGGGCTGGAGAGGATCAGAGCTTTCAGTTACAGGTGGCCATCCCTGCTCATTGGAGGACAGCCTGAAAGAAACAGCAAGTGTAATCTGTAGGCAGGATGTGTGGCAGCATCATCTACCTACACCCTCTCCTGCCAGAAGTGATGTTGCACAGCAGCAGCAAACCTTGTAAAGCCATCTAGACAAATTAAAACTGAACTACCTTGGAAACAAATCTGTGTTTGAGATCTTTAGGTCATGCTATGGCTAGCATTAAGGCACAGCCATCCAAGGATGCTGCCCTTTGGCTATTTATACAGCTCCTGGACTTTAATTATGAATCTGGAAGAGCTTTTAAATTATTCAACGTTAACAGGCATCTGCCAAAGAAGATCTGAAGCAGTTTAAAGCAGGAATTAAAGCAAAGCTTCCTCCCTTTGGACTTCCTCAAGGGCTGTTAGCAATTTAAAGAGGTTTAAGCTTTGGTTTAATTGCAAGTGAAAATCCTGAGCCTTAGAAAACAATCAGTGGAAGAGCAAAGCATGGCAGTGTTGATGGAATCCAGGGCTCTGTTCCTGCATGCTGCACTCAAGACAAAACTCCTCTCTTGCAAATGTATTATTTTCAGCTGGACTACTACAGGATAAAGTGCTTTGTACTGGTGACAAAACTGAAGTTTTCTTCTGCCTCTCCCTCTTAAATATCTCCACTTGAGGAGGTGTGTGTGTGTGGGGGAAAGGACTCTAAAACAAAATACCAAGAGGACATTAAATGTATGAATTAATACATATAAAAATCTAGGAATTGAAATAAACTTACACCACGATCGAGGGCGTAATTGACATCTGTCACAAAGGTGACTGGTCTGGAGGGATCGAGAGCTTTAGTGTGAGCTATCACTGCCCTGTTTGCAAACAGGAAAGCAAGAGTTCAGCAACAGCATGGAGAAGCACAGCCTTGTTTCCCTGAGCATTATGTCCTGCCAGATCCCCCCCCTCCCCAGACATGGGAGCTGCTTTTTGATCTAGCAGAGTATTTTTAATTAAATACTGCAGGATACTTAGGGATCATCTGCTTATGGAGTGCCAGTTCTGTAGGAGTGTCATGGCAAAGAGACTCTCACAAAGGTGTTTGCTGCCCCACCTGGAAAAAGAGCAGGGTGGAAGTACACCAAACACAGCCATGTTAATTTGGCTGCTGGTGATGGCAGCTTAGAAGTTGCACAAGGGACTGGGTTTGAAGGCAACAATATCTGAAGGGTGATGGAAAATTCCTGAACAGCTCTTGGGATGTGCTCATGCAAAAGCACAAGGCCCTGGACAGCAGGCAGAGCACTCAGAGGTTGGCTGCTGTTAAGGAAACCCTGAAAAGGGGAGACAAGACAGAGAATGGGAGGGCCAAGCTCTGTGGCTCCCTCAGCTTTGCAGGAGGGTGGTGGTTCCTCCTGAGGATTAAAACTTCAGTTACCACTTAATGCATCCACAGCTACTAGGGATGTTACAGAGGTGACTCCTGGCTACCAAAAGCTTAAATCTCTTTAAAAATAAAACCAACTTGAAGCAGTGGCTTTGAGGTGAGATGTCACAGTCCCCTGCAGAGCAAATAGCCAGCACTAAGCAAAGAACCTTGGTTCAGAATTAAAGGCCAAATATTTTACAGCTTTGCTGCAACTCTGAAAGAATTTAGCACTCATCTTTTGTTGGTAACAAGGAATGTTCTGTTCCCATCAGGTCTGCTTTTGCATGACCTTTAGGTCAAGGCAAGATGCTCAGACCAAATGGGCTCCTTGTAGTTCTGTAGAACCTCACTGGTTTGGAAACAGTAAGTTGAGACTGTTGTGTGGTTCTGACCATCAGTTCGACACTGGTGGTAGTTACACTTTTAGTCTGCATCTGAGGGTACTGTTTCAGGGTTCCCTTCTCTGTGCCAATCCAAAGGCAGAAGATCTGCCACGGCTGAAGCCTCAGCTCTCTGGGAAGTTTACACTTACTTAAAGTAAAAGGCTGCTGGGGGCAGCTCCGACGCCGGCTCGTTGGCTACTGACCACATCACAACGGATGGCCTGTTCTTATCCCTGCGGATCAGCTCCTCCATCACAACCAGGTGGTGCTGCAAGGACTTGTTCCCAAAGCTCTCGCTTAAAGACAAAGAGAAGCAGGACCCGGTGAGGTGAGGGCACAAACCTCACCTTTGCCCTTCCTGGTGAAAACTCAACACTGAGGTGTGGAAGCACAGCTGAGCCCTGACACTGAAGATTGCTTCTGACCTATTTCCCCAAAGCCTGCTGCACGGTTCGGGGCTGTGGTTTGGGTTGATGAATGGAGCCAGGCCAAATGACATGGTGGCCATGTGGCAGAACACCCTCTGGTTGCCCAACCCCAGCAGGCACATGTGGCGCAATGGTCTGACTTCTGAACAAAGTTCTGCCCTTATCAGGGCAGCGGGCACCGAGGGCTGGCAGGGGGATGCCTCCAAAGCAGCTCAGAGAGGAACACAGAAACATGGGGGTGTTTTTTTTTTGCTTACGGCATTTTGATCCCCACTCCTGGGCACTCATCGATCACCACAATGCCGTAGGCATCGCACAGGTCCATGATCTCCTCGGCGTAGGGGTAGTGGCTGGTGCGGAAAGAGTTTGCTCCCAGCCAGCGCAGCAGGTTGAAGTCCTTTGCAATCAGAGCCCAGTCAAGGCCTTTGCCACGGATCTGGGAGGGGGACAGAGATGGTAGCCTGTCACGCCGCGGGGCTGTGGCTTCTCCTCGGCCGTTAGGTGGGCATAGCTCGCCCGCTCAGCTCCAGGCCGTCTGCCTTTCTGCGGGGCAGTGCCACGCTCAGCCCCCGGGAGCAGCTGGGGTGTAGCGGTTGCACTGCTGTCGGCTGCCGTTCGGAGGCGAGGTGCCCGGCCCGGGCCGCCCTCTCCCTCCCTCCCTTTCACAGGTGTTCCCCATGAGGCGGACGGGGCAGAACAGGGTGAAGGAGGACCCCGCAGCGCCGAGGACCTCCCCCAGCGGAGAAGCCGAGGCCAGCGG
>WBNM01006325.1:203646-214493 GCA_013399055.1 Ramphastos sulfuratus
CTCTGGCGGGGCTGTGGCGCCGCCCTGTGGCCCGGCCGCGCCTCGCAGCCTTCCCCGACTACGATCTCCCTGCCGCTGCTCCGAGCGTTTCCCTGAGCGGGGAACCCGAGAGCCGCCGCTTCTGATTGGAAACCATGGCCAGGGGGTGGTTTAGCTCCTCTGCCAGCACACGATGAGCCCCGACAGGGATGTTACGCCTGTGGCAGGACTGGCAAAGTGTTCCCTCAATGGCGGTAGCAGTACAGGCCCGCCCATCTGGCAGCCTTGGAGCAGGGTGTGAGGACAGGGCCACTTTGAGTGCAGAGGGGAGGCAAGAGCAGGTGCTGCAGCACAGGGAGAGCTGCCATTCGGTGCCCCTGCCACGGGTGCCACACTTACGTCTGCGTCTTCGTGCTTGTTGACGCCGTGGAAGTAGAAGGGCCTGCCGTTGATGAGGAACTGCGTGCTGGTGACGTGCACGGTGCGGATGCCGACTGGGAGCAGGTACACGTCCTCCAGCAGCGCCCCGTCCGCCTGCGCCTGCATCTTCACCTGCGTTTCCAAGGGCAAGATGCAAGTGACACTCTGGGCTTCGGAAGGACGCCCTGTCCTCCTTTCCCCCTGGTCTGTAAGGCCGATCCTGACCGCCCATCCGCTGTCCAGCCCTGCCTCAGAACGCAGCCTGCTCCTTGCTGCTGCTTCGGCTGCTTCTTGTGGTCCCAGCGCACCACCTCAGGGGAGGGAGCAAGGTCTGACTAAACAGAAAATGGAAATCTCAGCTGGGGAACTTGAAGGATGAACGAAGCCTGGATGACCCTGCTGGGGCTTGTCCACCCCAAAAGCTTCAGCTTCTTTTCCTCTTACTTATCCAGGCCATGTTGTATCCCCAGGTAGTGGTTCACCTCTTCTGCCTTGCACCTCAATACCACACAGTGATTGAAATGTCATCTCCTCACAAGAGACACAAAGCTGAGCCCCTGGAAACTCACAGCAGCTCATCTGCCCTATTTTCTACAACCTAATGCCATTACTCATCCTTAACTCTTAAGAGTCTTCCAGCCTTGTGCTGTCAAAGCTGAACTCTTGTCTCACAGAGTAGGAAGAAAGCTCATTGCATGGCAAAGCAGGTAGAAGAGGTTAACAGCCTGCTCCTCAGAGACCCTACTCTCACCTTCATGATACAATCTCAAGCTGTGCCAGGGGAAGTTTAGGCTCGAGGTGAGGAGAAAGTTCTTCACTGAGAGAGTCATTCCCCACTGGAATGGGCTGCCCAGGGAGGTGGTGGAGTCACCGTCCCTGGAGGTGTTCAAGGCACGTTTGGACGTGGCACTTGGTGCCATGGGCTAGTCTTGAGGTCTGTGGTAATGGGTTAGACTTGATGATCTTTGAGGTCTCTTCCAACCTTGCTTATACTGTGATACCTCCTCCCTTCTACTGTCTCAAACAGTCCTTCTGCAATGGATGCCTTGGGCCCTAGACATGAAGGGCAAGCAGGTGTACACACTGGGTGCCTCTCTTGTCACCAACAGACCTTTCGGTTCAGCATCCAGGAAGCTTGCAAAGTGCAATCTGATTACTGTGTAATCAGCACTGCCACGTGAGCAGGACTCGTGGGAGAAGAGGAGTGCAGGAGATGGGCACGTGGCAGCTCCTTAGCCCTGTTAGACAGTCAGGGGGAGCGCACCCAGGAAGGAAGGTCACTGTTACCTCCAAGGAGTAGCGGTATCCAGGGCTCTCGTGCATCAGGTAAGGCCACCAAAGATTTGGATTCAGGACTTTCAGCTCTCCAGCTGGCCCATCACCTGTAGCAACCACTTTCCCCTCTTGGTCACGTAAACTCAGGGACAGGGAGTAGAATGTGCTGCCAACAACTGACACCTGATACTGCACCAGCGCTGGTTCGAAGGAAACAAAAGACAATCAGAGACTGCCAGGAAAGGAAAAACACAGGCATTAAGTCCTGGAGAGTTTTCACCTAAAGCAGCATTCAAAGATGACGGAGATGTAGAACAACAGAGTGGCACGAATTGAATATATGAAGCATGGCCCTATTGGTCTTGAGGTCCAGAAATTTCCAGCAAGATTTGTGCATCACACAGCCCTATTACTTAGAGAGAATCCTGCTTTTTGTTGCAGGGAGAGTGCCCCTACTGAGAAACTCTGCTTTGAGGCACACCTGATCACCCTTTAACAGAGCTCTTGCAAGTAATTATTTCTTTTTTCTTACTGCTTCTGAGCTCTTTGCCTTATTCTTGCAGCTGCTAAGCTGTGCAGTAGACCAGCTCAGGTTCAAGAGAACGCCAGCGTGGAACAAATTCAATCAGACCTTTAGGGGTTATTTTCTCTGCTGCATTTCTCATCTCCATTTGGAGCCTGAGGTAGCTGCTATAATTGTTCTGGACCTACCAACACTCTCTGATGAAGTAGTTGTCACAGTAATGTCATCTATGTAGACAGAAGGAGTGGTGTACAGCACAACTGGGCGGTGGATTCCAGCGTAATTAAAGAAATCAAACCTGATGTTCTGTATAAAATAGTTCTTGGGATACCTGAGTGAGCAAGACAGGAGAAATGGCTACGTTATGGTTCACTACACAAGAACTGAAGGCAGCACAGGGATGCTAGCAATGGAAAAGAGGAGATGCTAGCTGGTAAAACAGCCTTTACAATAGGATGCATCTAGCTTCCAGTAGCGCTGCTGCTGCTGCACTGAAGGAGACTGTCAGTTAATAAACATCTAAGCCACTGAAGAGGTTTGAAGAAGGTTTGATCCTTCAGGACAGCTGGGACTCACAGCTTCCAGCTGAATTCAAGCTTCTCAAACCTGCCATTGATTCAGTATAGCAAATCACTTAATCTCAGTCCCCTGTGTACAAAACAAATGCAGTAACTCAGTGCAGATTCCTCACCAAAGCTTAACCTCCCCCCTGCTCAGCTGATGAATTTCAGCATAGACACAATCCCATGCTTTTGTAAATTGCTTGGAGGGTCTTATGAGCAGGCAGATGAATAAATTCCCACTCCCTCAGCCCCAGGACAAGCTCAGCAGTACAGCTCTTCAGCAGCTCACCTTGCTTTGTCACTCATGTATTGAATTGAGCCTGGAGGCAGAGTGTGGGGTGTCAGAGTGTTGTTGAGGGCAACAGTGATGCGGCAGGGGATCCCTGGGCTGCTCTGGACAATGCTGCTTATGTCTGCTTCAAAAGGGAGGTGGCCCCCTTCATGCTCCACAACTTGCACTCCATTGACCCACTGCAAGAGAAGACATCCATGAGCCCAAGAAGCAGGATTATCAGGTGAGCACAGCAGGGAGAAGCAAAGGAGCCCAGCAAAAGGCACTTGGGCTTCCCAGCAACATTGAACCTTGTTCTGAGCTCTTACTCCTTGAGTGATCAATCTAGCAGCCCTTCCTTTGTGGGGAGCTAGGACTGGGTCAAGTGTCACTGGCAGACACTGTTCTGGGTAGATCCTGTAGCAAGGAAATGTTTTAGTTACTGGTTCTGATATTGGAGGATCAGAGAGGAATCATCTGGGAAGCACTGTCACGTTCTTGGCTGGCAGAAAACAGGCAAGAGTTGAGCAAACAAGAGATTGTAAATCTGGGCAGAGGGGTGTGTGCTGAAGAAGTCAGGGGAGCAGCTTTCAGTGCAGCACAGTTTTGGAAGCACACAGCCACGTTCCCACCCAACGTACCACAATGGAGTAGTAATGGGCACTGCCGAAGCGCAGCACCACCCTGGTGTGGCCGTCCTGCAGCCAGCGCAGAGGGAGCAGCACCTCCTTCTCATACCAAACCCAGCCGATGTAGTTCTCCAGGCTGGGGTCTTGAGTGATGTCGTTGAAGCTGGCAGGCACAGGCATGTCAATCACAGGACCAGTCTGGCAGGAATTGTACAGAGAGGGAGGGAAGAGATCGTTTTAAAAAAAGACATTGTACTGACTTGGCTGTCCAAGCTGTGCTGCTGGAGGTGTCCCCTTCCACTGACAGCCTTACTAAGTCTTTGCTGAGGGGAAGCACTTGGGAAACCCTGCTTAGAAACTGGTTTGGTTTACCACAGCTCCCATACAAGTCCTATGTAGTATCTGGCCCAGGGACCTGCCGGTTCCTACAGCACGAAGCTGTTCCTATCCTTTTCTCTTCCTGATTTCATTAATGGCTCTGGTATTGCAGAATCAGAAAAACAAATTCCCAGGTTGTTGTTTCAGCCTGGACTTCCCACAAAGGGCAGTTTCTGCTGCATGGCTGTAGCTGTTTGGTGAGCAGTGCTGGTGGTGTGGTTTCAGTGAACTGGAGCAGGGTGCTGCTTGCCAGGCTGAGAGCAGCAGTAGAAAGGTGGCAAGAGTCAGGCCGGTGGTGAATGGCTGAGAGCAGCCCTGAGGAACAGGCCCTGGGGGTCTGGGGTGNAGGGAGGTTGTGGCTGCTCCCTCCCTGGAGGTGTTCAAGGCCAGGTTGGAGGAGGCCTTGAGTGATCTGTTCTAGTGGGAGGTGTCCCTGCCTATGGCAGGGGGTTGGAACTGGATGATCCTTGAGGTCCCTTCCAACCTTACCATTCTATGATTCTATGATTTTGGGCCAGGTCTCCCAGGAAAGGTCTGGGATGAGTCCAGCATTTCTCACTCCCTGAAATCCACACAGATGCTGTATGATTACAAGGGAGTCAGCTTGCTTCTAATGTAAGGATTTCAGGCAGAGAGCCATTTAATGGTGAGCAACTGGCTGCTGCTGCTGCTGCAAAACAGAGTTGTTCATTTTTAGCACCTGCTGTGCTGGTGGTGCTGCACAAACGAGTGCTGCAGCAGCTTCCCCTTTCCTAAGGAAGCTTTTCCATGGAGATCTGGTCACACAGGGGCTGAGCATCATGTGCATGGCTGAGTCAGCACTGAACTGTACCAGCACTGCAGACAAACTCAGCACCCTTATGAGATATCAGATAATTCCAGCAGGAAAATCCTGAGATCTGAAAAAAATACAGTATCTGATACAGGATAACCTTTGGCCAGGGTGCCCATAGTTGCCTGTCTCCTTCAAGGAAATGCTCTGATGTCTAAGGGAGTCCAAGATTCCTCTCTTCTGGCAGCCTCTACACAAAACTTCTAGCAGAGTCCTGTCTTTCAGCTCATCTCCTTCCACAACCGGCAAAAATCTGGGCAAAGGGCTCAGGCAGAAACGATGAAGGACAGAGAAACTTTATGCACAGAACACACAACTTCTCTCCTGAAGGCAACGGTGTTCATTTCCTAACGGATGTCAGTTACACCACAACTTGTGTAGCCCCACCTGGCTACTTTGGAATAAACAATTCCAAAGTGCCTTTTCCAGGCTTGTTTCTGTTTGCCGTGTGCTGCTGGCACAGCCGAACGTCGGGCAAAGCTAGACTGGGGTTGGCAGCGCAGGGACAGCTGATGGTGGCTGGAGTTCGTTCAGCTGCTCCTGCCTTCGGAGCAGGGATAACGGGAGAAGCGGGACAGTCGGGGAAGCGGGATAACCGGAGATATCGCTTCCTTGGGTGCTAATTAGGAAGAAAACCCTCCGCAGACAGCCCTGTGCATAGCGACAGCCACGGAACGCGAGGCGGGGGGCAAAGAGCAGCCGCTCCGCCATCCTGCTGGGGAAGGACGGGGCGAAACGGTGCTGCGTGGAGAGGAAGGAAGCCAGGCTCACAGCTAGGGCCCTTCCCGGGTGGACAGCACCCCGCTGCCGCCTCGCCTTGCCCCGGGAAGGGACAGGCCCTTCCCGCGCCCCCGGTCTCGACCCCTCGGTACCTGCCGGAGCGGCTGCCGGTACCAGCGCTGCACGAAGCCTGCGTTCCTGCCCGGCGAGAAGTCGGCGCGGAAGCTCCAGAGGCCGCCGAGCTCCTTTCGCTCCCGGGAAGGGGTGTCCCGGGGGTAGAGCATGCCGCCCGGCGGGGCCGCCGCCCGCCCCAGCGCCAGCAGCAGCAGCAGCAGGCAGGCGCTCCGCACCATGCCGCCGCCTGACGCCGCCGCCGCCATCTTGGCTGTGGGCAGTCCCGGTCGGCGGAAAGGTAGCGACGGGGGACGGGCGGCGGGACAGGTCCCGCCCCGCTGCTGGAGCATCAGGGGGTTCCTGCTCTGCCCCAGGAGCCTCCGGCCACAGCCGGCAGCAGCCTGGTGTTAAAAGGCTCCTGAGCTGCGCCCGGGACTGCTGCGTTTGTTTGTTTGCTTCCTTTTGGTTTATTTTCTGTGTCACTTGTTGAAGCAGCAGCGCAGGAGGCTATTGGCACCGATGACCAGATGGCATCTTGGGGACAGGCAGGAGTGGATGTCTGCATTAGAAAACCCTCTCTGGCCTCACCGGGGATCACGGTAACATTGCCTGCTCGCATCGCATCCCTCAGAACTGCCTTAGCAATAAAACAAGACAGGGGAAAGCACCTCGGGGGTAGCAGCAGGCGGCGAAGCCCTCGGACCAGTAAATACTGCCCCAAGGCTCATGGGGGCTGAGGAAAAACACAGGACAGGAGCTTCAGTGAACAACAGACACCCCAGTGTTTATTAACTCCAGATCAGTGTGACAGGCACAATGCTGCATCCACGGGATCTCTCCCCACACTCTAAGCTTGCTCCTTCAGCCTCTTCAGTATCTCCCTCAGCTGCTCAATCTGGGTGGACACACTGCTCTTGGCAGTGCCACCCATGGCTGTGTACTGCTCCACGCTGTTGACAACGTTGAAGACCTGGGAGACGTCGCTGCCGATCAGGGGGCTGGGGNAAGGAGGCCCATACAAAGGGAAGCTGCTACCCAGCTGTGGGGGAACTGGTGGCAAACAGTGATACAGACCTGATGCTCTTCAGGTCATCCAGGCTGAGAGTGCTGATGGGGATGCCCTTGGTCTCGGCCAGGTGGACTGCCTTCCCAGAGGCAACGTGGGCTTGTCTGAAGGGCATCTGCAGTGAGAAGCAGAGGCCACAGTCACTGACCAGGCACCTGGGGTGTTTGTCAGAGGACAAATGGATCTGCTCCCTGGTTTGGCTGGCTGTGTGCACTTAGGGCAGTGTCATGTGAATCCAGGTTTCGTGACCCAGGCTGATCATCACCTGGGGACAGAAGAGAAGGCCTCGTCTCAGGCCCTCGCTGAGCAGCATTCTGCATCCAAAGGAACCACAGCTCCAAGCCCCCCTCTGACACTTACTCCTTTACGGACCAAGTAGAGAGCCAGGTCAGTAGCAAGCATCTCAGGGCTCACTGCCTTCTCCATGTTCTCCTTGTTGATCTGCAGGAGGGTCAGGGCGAGAGGTTATCACCAGGGCCTCCTTAGGGACATGTTAGGGGTCACTGTGTGGGGGAACTCATCTGGAAGAGCTCTGACTCTAAAAGGAGCCTCTGACCCCCTCAGTAGCTTACAGTGGGGGCCACAATGAGCTGTCTGGGAGAGCAACATCTTAAGACCAGTGTAAAGATATTTTAATTGTATTACTCACAGAACATCCACCCCAACCTCGTTCATCAGGGAGAGACTGAAACCTCACCTGGAGAGTAGAAATCACTCCAGTGGCAACCTGGAGCACAGCAGTCAGAGTGTCCACAACATCAAAGACAGCCTCCTTATCCTCCTGTGTAAGAAGAGGGATGGAAATTGCTGTTAATTCAACCTGCTGCAGCCCCAGAGCCAAACAGCCAGAGCAGCCCAGCCAGCAGAGCAGGTGTGTGATCCCAGGGCTCCTGCTCTGCCTGGGGGTCAGCAGCAGGGCAGAGCAGTGGCAAGTTGCCAGCGCAGCAGCCAGACTGCTTAGGAGCAGAAGATCATTGTGTCTGCTCAGAGGGCTGCTGTGAAAACTAACATCTCTTTTGTATCTCTTTTACCTGCAGATCCTTGTTGTAGGTGCTTGGCAGTCCTTTGAGAACCATGAGAATAGCAGCCAACTGCAGAGAGAAACAGGTGAGGCAGTTACTCTAGCAAGAGGAGGACATTGCCCCAGCACAGGTTCAGAGCCTGGAGTGAGCACATTTCTCTATACAGAGGCAAGAAGGAGCACCCTTCAGCCCCGGGTGAGCCAGAGGAGCACCCTTCAGCCCCGGGTGAGCTGTTTCCCCACCCCACTTCAGTCTGTGGCAGGCTCACCCGTCCAAACACTCGTCCAGCCTTGCTGCGGATCAGCTCCAGGCTGTCAGGGTTCTTCTTCTGAGGCATCAGGCTGCTGCCAGTGCTGGAAAAAGTGTGGAGTCTGAGGTGAGCAGGAGCCCAGCCCCTGCAGGTTCAGGTCATGCAACCTACTGGCCCAGCCCTCCAAAAGCAACACAGAGGTTCCCTTTCCCCAGACACCTTCCTAGGGTGTAGGGAAGCAGTGAACTGAATGTGCTGAGGTTCTCCTGTTTCCCACAGCAAAGCCTTTGGGTTTGCAGTCCTGTCTGGAGCTACCATGCAAGGAGGCTTCCTAGAGTTAGGGATCAGCAGCCAGGCTAAGTGTTGCTGTGACCACAGAGAGGGAGGGCTGTGACTGTGCCACCCTGAGGGACAGGAAATCTGTTCTGACTGCAGTCCTGGCTAGTCCAGGAAGGGCTTTGGCAGGCATGCCCAGCAGAGGAGGAAGTTCCCTCTGCCAGCAGTCGCTGGGGGGAGGAGTGTCTGCTCAGTGCAGCTTGCTTGAGTTGCTGGAATCCAAATTCAGTCATTGCTGCTGAGGAACATTCAGCCTAAGGCTGCTTTCTGCCAGCCTTTTAGTGCTGTGCCAGCCTCATGAGCAGGCAGCCCTCAGCCACTGCCTCATGCTCTCAGGAGGGCAGAGCTTAGGAATGGCTCTCTGCCCAGAGTCCTACCTATAAGCATCAGACAGGGTTACAAATCCAAACTCGCTGGTGCTGTAGATGATGAGATCTTCAGCCATCTTGCTAAGGTGGATCATCAGCAGGGTGGCCACAGAGAGAAATTCCACTGCAGGAAATCAGGAGGGGGAGAAGGTGCTTCTTTTTGCCTGACAACCCAGCAAGCTTTGGCCAGATTTAAATACAAGCAAACAGGTTTTCTGTATAACTACCTCCTAGTGAGGGATTTCTATGCACTTATTAAAGGGAGTCACCTGTAAAGGTCTGAGGTGCCTGCTTGTAAGAGTGGTGGGGAGAAGTGTTTGAGCTGTACTTACCCACAAAGTCTCTCTCGCTCACAGCATCCATGCTGTTCAAGCTGATGGAAGCAAAGTCCAGCTCTGTGAGGAAGGTGATGGACAGAAGAGGTCAATCTTAGCATGTCTGAAGCTTAAATGCAGCAGGGTGCCCCAGCACAAAGGTGACTGTGACCACTTGAGTAGTTCCAGGAAGCAAACAAGCTGAGTGGGAATTTTTAACCCTTGGCAGGCAGTGTGCAGCAGAGCTGCTTCTGGTTTTGCTGCCACCATTCCAGCACCTGCTGTCTCACTCCAGTGTAAAACTTTCTGGCTTAAAGGGTCCTTAGGAGCTACAGCTACCTCCCCCCCTGAGACACTGAGCATCAGGTCATACTCCTCTTCTTTTGGCTGGGTTTTTTACCCTCCTTCCTCATGTAAGGTGTTGCAACACATCCAAAATAACACCAAGACAAGGTGCCAGTAGCACCAAGACAGACAAGGTGCCAGTAGCACTAAGACAAGGTACCAATGCTTCCCTCCCTCTTAGATGTTCCCAGCAGATCCCTGCCCCTCAGCCACAGTTAGACATTTACCACTGCGCAGCAGCTCCCTGTCAATCTCCACTGGGTTTCCAGCCAGAGCACCACTGCAGGGAGAAAGAAACAGAAGTCATACATGGCATCCTGCACACCCCAGCCAAACTGAGCTCTGGCAGGCAGTGTTGACTCCTCTCTGAACACTTTTCCCCTCCCATTCATTTTGGTGTCACACAGTGTGGCCTGAGGCTCAGCAAACACTGAGCTCTGGAGTAAACCAGAAGTTCTCTTCTAAAGGAGGTTTGCTTCATGAAGGTTTTGTAGTTCCTAATCCAAGATGGAAGAAGAGCAGTGTCTGCATGGTGAGAAAGATCTCTTTGGAACAGTTTCCTCACTGGTGAGAGAAGCAAGGCTTGCACCCTTGCAGCTCTGCAGTGGATGGTACACAAATGCCAGTGGTTGAGGGGATGTATAGAACTGCCTCTGCCATTTCACAGAGCAAAATAAGGCCCAAGGACTACAGAGAAAGGGAACTTTACCTTCCCAAAGGCAAGGCATTGATCCTCCTCCTCACTTCTCCCAGACGCTCCGAGTCCCGGGTCAGAGCAACAGCATGGCTAGGGGGGGACAGGAGACAGGAGCACCTCAAGTCAGAAAGGGTCACAACTAAAGAGCTAGGAGTGGCCAAAGGTACAGAGAGTCACTCACTGCTTGGCTCCTGGCTTGGACACTCCACACAAGGAGTTCCTGCTCCAAACTGCAAGGTTGGCTCTGCTTTGTCACCACCCACAGATGCCCCCTCAGAGTGCATCAGTGAGCAGGGCCCCAAGAGTGGAGAAGGCCTCCTCCAGACAAGTGTGAAAGGAGGTTGCTTACCTGAGCAAGAACTGGCTCCATCTGATGGGCTGAGCTTTCTGCAGGTGGGTGTAGCCAGGCAGGATAACATCAATTTCTCTGCATGGGAAAGGAGAGAAAGAGATGAGCAGCAGCTACCAGGATGCAGGGCAGTGGCAGGTACCCTGCAGGGTTTCATGGCAAGGGGGTAAAGAGAATTTCTTCAGGCTGTGTTGTGCTGAAGCTGGCCTGTCTCTTGCTCTCCCTGTCCCCTTTCAACCTAAGCACTCTGGGTTTAGATCTCCTGACCTTCCAGTGTGCTATGGCTGCCCAAAGCCTCCCTAGAAAATTGCCTGGTGCACTAAAGGCTCTGTAGCAGGCAAAGATTCCCCAGTCCCCAAATGGTTTGGAGTGTGGAGTGCAAGGAGGAGAGCAAGA
>WBNM01006325.1:214637-237888 GCA_013399055.1 Ramphastos sulfuratus
CATGTCCTGTCAGGCAGGTCTAGCTACAGAGGAGCAGGAGCAAGAGGGTGAGAGGAGCCAAACCTTTAGCCTGCGTTCGTTGGCAGTGTGGATGTCCTCATCACTTTGGGTCACCACAAAGACTCCTTTAGACCACTCCTCAGAGATCTACAAACACCAGCAGAAACACAGTCAGCCACTACAGTTCCCCTGCTGCAGGTGGGGGTGTCAGTGTCCCCAGCAAAGCCCAACTTCTGCCACCCCAATGGAAACCAGAGTGTGGAGTCCCAGGTGAGCTCTGGCATTCCTGTTCTTTCAGGCTCTGTCCTGAGATTCTCTACTGGGCTCAGTGGGATCCATCTCTCCACCCATGATGGTTCTGCAGTTCAATTAGGGCAATACATGTCTGTGGGCAGGCCAGCATTGCCTTTCAGAAAGCACTTGAGCACCTGCCTAGCTCTAAGGAATAGGTCAAGAGGAAACTTATAGATGCTTTTCAGGACAGCAGCTCAAGGAGGCTACTACAGGTGTTGGCACTTATGCAACCATTCAGTCCAGCACATGTCTGAAGGAAATAAATACCTTTTCCAGGCCACTCAGGATCTTCTCTAGCTCAGTTTTAGACAGGATCCCAGCCTTCTCCAAGGCTTTGGCATAAGCCATGCTGCCCTGGATGTCAACTTCAGACAGTCTCCGATCATAGCTAATGGAAGCATTGAGAACCTCCATGACTGGGTCTGTGCTTCCACTGAATCTTCCTCCCCAAAGTTTATTCCCCTGAGAGACAGGAAGAAGCAAATTAAAGAGACCTCATAACTTCAGCTCAGGTGCTGTGCACTATCCAGTAGAGAGGCTGTGCTCAGCTATCTCATTACAGTACAGCAGCACTGAGCAGGTGGCTCCTGAACATCAGGACCTTTGGCAGGTAATTGAAGAGGTGGAGAGCATGTCCTCATCACCAGAATTTACCCCCTGAGCTCTGAGGTCTGGCTCAGGAATCCTCCCAGATACCTGTGCAGGACTCTGCAAGGAGTCCTTGAAATTAAGATCAGGACATGTGGTGCAAGACCAGCGTGGATTTGTCTTTTGAAGCAGCTGCAGGTCAACAACCCTTTGATAGCCTTTCAGAGGGTAGAAAGAGCAAAGCAGTCAGTAGGGAATGTAAGATTAAGCCAGTATGCTCCCAGTCCTTTTTTGGGTTGTTGAGATAACAGAGAGCTGTTTCTTTGACTGACAAATGGCTGTGGGCCAGCACAAACCCCATTATGAAGTGTTTGAAGTTCCCATTCGAAGCACCTCCAAAGTCCATGATGTGCTTCCAAGCTTTGGTATAATTAGGATAAAACTGGCTGAGGTGCAGGGTACAGGAAGAGAGGTCTGGGAACCTTTCAGCATCAGAAATGTTCAGCAAAATAAGTCAACCAAAAAGGTTTTAAAGCAGATAGAATCATAGAAAGAAAAGTTGGCTTTCCACTCAAACCAAGATTGATGTGGTAACTTCACCCGCTGAAATGTGTCCTCTACATGAGTACTTCACTGGCTGGCCACAGACAGGCACACAACTCCAGCTGTGCATCACAGCAGGGAGTGTGTGAGCTTGTTTCCTCACTGATCCAGCCACTGAGTGGATCCACTAGCTAAGAGCTGTGCACATCACTTGTTGAGAAGCTTTCTGCTTGCCCAGGAGGACACCCCCTGAAGCTGGCAAACTTGCACTGTAATGAACAGGAGTTTCATTTGGGCAGAGATCTTACAATTTATCCAATATTTCAGTGCTAGCAGGCACAAAAAAGAAATTGGAGGGCATTTAAAGGAAGAGACTAAATACAACTGCTGTGGCAGAGTGGGTATTTAGTCACCCATGTCAAGTTCTTGGCTACGTGAAGGTGGTGGAACACTGGAACAGGATGCCCAGGGTGGTGGGGCCCCCTTCCTGGATATTCAAGGTCAGGCTTGATGGGATTCTGAGCAATGTGATCCAGCTGGGGATGTCCCTGCTTACTGCAGGGAGGGTTGGACTAGCTAACCCCTAGGGGTCCCTTCCAACCAGTGCATTCCGCAATCCCAAGTCCCTTCTCCTGCTGCACACTCTTAACTACCATGGACAGCAAGAATCTGGCCGGAGAGCTGCAAGCTAATCTGCCAGCCTGGGCTTTACCAGCCTGATACAGCCCTGCTGAGTAACCTTACAAACTTCTTCCTAGCGACTGTCTCCGTGTCTGTGTCAGTCCCTGCTGAGACAACAGATCCCAGCCTGAGGACAGCAGGAGGGAGGCTGCAGAGGCAGGGGTGTAGGTATGTGCTGCTTGGGGTCTTTAAGGCAGCTTTGTTAAAAGGATGAGGGAAGGCATAGGTGGGAATTGGGACAGAGAATGAAAAGTTCGTTAGAGGTCTTCAGCACACATCTGGTGCCCACATGAGCACGGCACAGAGGTTGCTAAATTAAAGGCCAATAGCAGAGGCTAAGTGCTTGAGAGAAGCAGAGCTGTCTAGGTACAATTTCACTATTATGGGTTTCCATCAAAGCAAGAAGTGGATCAGCAGAAACACTGCAACACATAGAAATCAAAACTGAAAGATTGACTTTAGCCAGCCCCAGGAGCCTGGCTGGAGGGGTGCTGTAACAGTCTGACAGCTGATGGACACGTCTGTGACCCAGAGCAGAGGCACTCAGGGTTGTAGGAAGGCAGAGTGTGACTTGCCAAGCCAGCGATCGCCTCTATCTACCAGGCACAGAAACTGAAAACGCAGCTTTTGTGCGGGGAAGTGTTTACACAGGCTGCTGTAAAGCACCTCCTGGCAAACGCAAGTCACCGGGAACGGACTGCACTGTTACTGTCCCTCCCGAGGCAGCGGCAGGGCTGCCCGGCCGGAAAGGCAGAGGTTAACTGGGCTGGAGCCTGCCAGAGCACTCCGAGACCACCCCGCCGGAGAAGCAAAGTTCACCCTCACCTCGGCTGCCATTTCCGACGGTTCTCTTCGTGTGCGCAGCGATCCCTGCAACCGGTGCAACCTGTGGAACAGCCAGGTCAGGCTCTGCCCCGCTCCCTGCCTCTGCCCAGCTCCCTTGGCTCGGCTCGGCCCGGCCCGGGGTCCCCGCTGCTCGTCCGGCCCCTCCGGGAGGCGCGGCCCCGCTCACCGGCACGCAACCGCTGCTGTGCTGTGCTCCGCTCGCCCCTCGCTCGCCGCTCCCCGGCCCCGCTTTTACGGGGCTCGGCTCGGGGCTGGCTGCTCGTCCCGCCCCGCCGGGGCGGAGTGTCCCCGGGGCTGGCCCCGCTGCTGGCCTCCCTGTCCCGTACCCGCTGCCGCCCTGCGGGGTTCCTGCTCTGCCGGAGGGGGATGTGCCACAGCGGCGAGGTTTTGCCTCTCCGCAATGCCGGGCAGCTTTAAGGGGGCTCGGGAAACGCGTCCCGGTTTTCATGTCCCCTTTGGGGGGTTCTGTCCCTTAGCCAGCCCTGTTGTCACAGGACAATTCAGGTAGGAAGACGCTAGTCCAGATGTCCTTCCCATGTTCTTCTCTGTCCCAGTATTCATCCTCTTCCTCAGTTGAAGCTGAGGACACAGTAGTGTCCAGAGTAGTATCCAAGCTACAGATCCTTCAGTCTGTCCAGAGCTTCCTGGGCTAAGGGGCAGGGCTTTAAAAACCCAGATCACAATGAGTCATTGTAGGGTGATGGTGGAAGGCTGAAGATGCTGAGGACCACACACTCCTGCAATGTCTGTGGAGCTCCACAGGTTCCTCCCAGTCTGAATTATTTCACGAGTGTAAGAAAAGGTGTAATGAGTGGGAAGTAGCAGTGGTCTCGAACTGCTTGTTTCAGGAGGAGCCCGAGATGTGCTGCCTGCTGAGGTGTCCCTTTTCCTTTCAGTCTGACAGGGTCTTGTGTCATTCAGCACTGGCCACGAGGAGCAAAGATGCTGGGAGCGAGAGAAAATCTGTTCTACTGAGGCCAAGGAAGGTAGGGAGCAGGAGCTAGAAAATACAAACTGGGAAAAAGCAGGGTGAAAGTTTATGGAAGGCAAAAGAACTGTGAACTGGGCAGATGAGGAGAGATCCTTTCTGCTGACTGTAGGTGAGGGGTATTTGTGTCACCACTTCCTTTCTTGCTCCTTCTCCCTATCAGCTCTGTGTGCCTAAGTGATTTCCTGGCCACAGCTAACCCAGAGAGAGAGGGAGGCACAAGTGCCAAAACAGAAACACAGAAAGAAGTGAGAGCAAACACACAGGAGGGTTATGAGGTAGTGATTGAAACGTGCTGCTCTTTAAGTGCCAGGAGAGCAGCTCAGGTTTAGGGCCAGAATGGGACTGAGGGTTGAAGAAAGGGAAAGTTCCTGTGGCTGTCTGTTCTCACAGAATCACAGAAACATCTCAGCTGGAAAGGACCCACAGGGTCACCAGGTCCCACGTACTCAAAGCACAAATGCTACAAAGGTGGGATGAAGGCATTTGGAATCTCTTGGAGTGCTTTGTTGATGGGAGGAGATTTGGCTGGTGGCAGTTTATACTCAGTGCTGCAGCTCTGAACCTGAACACGGTGAGGCAATGCTTCTGTTACTGCCACTGCCTCTGTTTGCCAGAGTCTTGCAGCACTGAGTCAATAACCTGCTGCTGCTGCATCACCACGGGGAGCAGGCTGCTGAGCACAACACCGGCTTTGAAATGCTGCTGAAAGAAACTGCATGACAAAACTAGTGCTGCTGTGCTGAGCCTGCCAGGTTCAAGCTGGTTTAGTGTTGAATGGAAACTGCCCCACTTTCCCTGCAGACAACTGTCTTGCTCTGCCTTTTCAGTCAAGGAGCAGCCCAGACAGCCAACCGAGTCCTCAGCTGCAGCAAGAGCAGTGTGGGCAGCAGGGCGAGGGAGGGGATTCTGCCCCTTTGCTCTGCTCTCCTCAGACCCCATCTGGAGTCTTGTGTGCAGTTCTGGAGCCCCCAGCACAGGAAGGACATGGAACTGTTGGAGTGGGTCCAGAGATGCCACAAAGATGCTTGGAGGGCTGCAGCAGCTCTGCTCTGAGGACAGGCTGAGAGAGTTGGGGCTCTGCAGTCTGGAGAAGAGAAGGCTTCCAGGAGACCTTAGAGTAGCCTTCCAGTATCTGAAGGGGGCTACAGGAAGGCTGGGGAGGGACTATTGACAAGGTCCTGCAATGCCAGGACAAGGGGCAATGGGTTTGAAGTGGCAGAGGGGAGACTGAAACTGGATGTTAGGAGGAAGTTGTTTGCAGTGAGGGTGGTGAGACACTGGCACAGGTTGCCCAGGGAGGTTGTGGCTGCTCCCTCCCTGGAGGTGTTCAAGGCCAGGTTGGAGGAGGCCTTGAGTGACCTGTGCTAGTGGGAGGTGTCCCTGCCTATGGCAGGGGGTTGGAACTGGCTGATCCTTGAGGTCCCTTCCAACCTTACCATTCTATGATTCTATATTCCAGCCAGAAATCACTGTGGAATGACAGTGGGAAATAATCTTTCAAGTGTTGGTTTAATCAGATCTTTTCAGCCTCCAAAAGGCACAAAGCTGCTGCATTCTTGTTCCCCAAATAAGGCTTTTCCTGGTCTTTGTTCTGATTATGTTTTTGTAAACACAGCAAGAAGATAAAGTAAGATCTGTAAAGGCAGAGGTGCCAGACTCTCTTCAAAGCATTCTGCCCAAGCTTGCTTGGCCTGGGACTGTGCAGCCCCTGTGCTTTGGAGGAAATCAGAGCAGAAGGAAGTTTTGTGATGGGCTTGATGACCTGTGGACTGACCTGCTGGCTAAGACCTGCCTAAGACTATGCAAATTCCAGGGCCGGGTGGTGAGGAGACTTCATCTGGCCACTTAATAGACCTGCCTCTCTGCCTCCTGGCAGGGGCTACCTGTCTCCTGTGAGGAGGGCAGTGATAGATGGAGATGTGGCATGTGCTGCAGATGCAGTACCAGATGCACTTTGTGCACAGACACAAGCTTCTCTCAGCACGTTGTGTAGCCTGATCTGGCACTGCTGGATCCAGCCTTGTGCTGTGTAGAATCATAGAATCATTTAGGTTGGAAAGGATCTTGAAGATTATTGAGCCCGATCTTTAACTCAGCAGAGACAAGTCCACCACTAAACCATGTCCCTCAGCATCACATCTACATGTCCTTTCAATCCCTTCAGGGACAGTGACTCCACCACTTCCCTGGGCAGCTTTTTCTAGGCCTTGTCAACCCTTTCAGGGAAGAAATTGTTCCTAATTTAAACCTTGAACACCCTTGGTGCAACTTGAGGCCATTGCCTCTTGTCCTGTCACTTTTTCCTTGGGAGAAGAGACCAACCCCCCTGGGGAAGCCCAGCCCAATCTTGCCCTGAAGAAGAAAAACACAAGACAGGAGCTTCAGTGAACAACAGACACCCCAGTGTTTATTAACTCCAGATCAGTGTGACAGGCACAATGCTGCATCCACGGGATCTCTCCCCACACTCTAAGCTTGCTCCTTCAGCCTCTTCAGTATCTCCCTCAGCTGCTCAATCTGGGTGGACACACTGCTCTTGGCAGTGCCACCCATGGCTGTGTACTGCTCCACGCTGTTGACAACGTTGAAGACCTGGGAGACGTCGCTGCCGATCAGGGGGCTGGGGAGGCAAAGGGAAGAGAGGTCAGTGGAGAGAGCTGGGTGCTGTGGGCTGGCCTGGCATGCTCCCTGCCTGCAGAGATGGGGAGGGAGAGGAGGTGGAGCCTTCCTCTGCTGGCCTGGCATGCTCCCTGCCTGCAGAGACTGGGAGGGAGTGGAGATGGAGCCTCGCTCTGCCCAGGGGAAAGAGCAAAGACTCAGCTCCAAGGGGAGAAGGAGGAAGGTCAGAGCCAAATGCAAAAGGCTGCTGGTGGCTGCACATCAGGACTTTCTTCCAGTCCCTCCCATTAGCTGCTGCCCATGGCCTGTGGGACTCACTGGTGCTGATCATAGAATGTCAGGAGCTGGAAGGGACCTCGAAAGCTCATCCAGCCCAACCCCCCTGCCAGAGCAGGATCTCCTATAGCAGATCACACAGGAACACGTCCAGGGGGAGTTTGAGTATCTCCAGAGAGGGAAACTCCACAACTCCCCTGGGCAGCCTGTGCCAGGGCTCTGTCACCTTCCTCCCCGAGGTTGTCCTCCTATAGTGTTCTCATCAGCAGAACTGAGATCCAGGCCAGGAGGATTTTGGGATGCTGTCTGGCTCAGGCATTGTGGGGAAGGGCACCCTAAGGAGGCCCATACAAAGGGAAGCTGCTACCCAGCTGTGGGGGAACTGGTGGCAAACAGTGATACAGACCTGATGCTCTTCAGGTCATCCAGGCTGAGAGTGCTGATGGGGATGCCCTTGGTCTCGGCCAGGTGGACTGCCTTCCCAGAGGCAACGTGGGCTTGTCTGAAGGGCATCTGCAGTGAGAAGCAGAGGCCACAGTCACTGACCAGGCACCTGGGGTGTTTGTCAGAGGACAAATGGATCTGCTCCCTGGTTTGGCTGGCTGTGTGCACTTAGGGGAATGCAATCTGAGTCCGGGTTTTGTGGGTTGTGAAGAGGGAGGTGTTAGGAGGTGAAACTCCACCTTTAAATTACTATCAACTCCACCCAGCAGCAGTTTCACTAGTTGGGATACATGTAAAGCATGGGATGCCAGCTTTCCTGTATGTTGACCCAGATTGATCATCACCTGGGGACAGAACAGAAGGCCTCATCTCAGGCCTTCACCGAGCAGCATTCTGCATCCAAAGAAATCAGAGCTCTGAATCTCCCCATGATACTTACTCCTTTATGAACCAAGTAGAGAGCCAGGTCAGAAGACAGTATCTCAGGGGTCAGGGCCTTCTCCATGTTCTCCTTGTTGATCTGCAGAAAGGAGGGTCAAAGTGAAATATTATCATCAGGTCCTCCCTGGGAACTTGCCAGCTGACAGCAGGGCCCATAATGATCAGCAAGAGTGAGCTACTGAAGCTTTCATCTTAGGACCAATTTAGAGCTCCTTCACTTGTGTCACTCACAGAATGTGCCCCAACTACATTCAGTAGGGAGAAGCTGAAGCCTTACCTGGAGGGTAGAAATCACTCCAGTGGCAACCTGGAGCACAATATTCAGGGTGTCCACAACATCAAAGACAGCCTCTTTGTCCTCCTGTGTTGGAACAGGGATGGAAATTGCTGTTAATTCAACCTGCTGCAGCCCCAGAGCCAAACAGCCAGAGCAGCCCAGCCAGCAGAGCAGGTGTGTGATCCCAGGGCTCCTGCTCTGCCTGGGGGTCAGCACCAGTACCCCAAGCCTCAGCCCTTTCCTCAGCATTCTGCAAACAGCAGGGCAATGAAGTGGCCAAACTGCTCAAGAGCAGAAGACAGCTGTGTCTGCTCAGAGGGGTGGTGTAAAAGCTGACATCCTGGCTAAGCAGTAGGGGTGGGATTGCAAGCTCTCATGAGTGGTTGGATTTGATAATCTCAAAGAGATCTTCTGAACTCAGCAGTTCTATGATACTAACATCTCTTTTGTATCTCTTTTACCTGCAGATCCTTGTTGTAGGTGCTTGGCAGTCCTTTGAGAACCATGAGAATAGCAGCCAACTGCAGAGAGAAACAGGTGAGGCAGTTACTCTAGCAAGAGGAGGACATTGCCCCAGCACAGGTTCAGAGCCTGGAGTGAGCACATTTCTCTATACAGAGGCAAGAAGGAGCACCCTTCAGCCCCGGGTGAGCCAGAGGAGCACCCTTCAGCCCCGGGTGAGCTGTTTCCCCACCCCACTTCAGTCTGTGGCAGGCTCACCCGTCCAAACACTCGTCCAGCCTTGCTGCGGATCAGCTCCAGGCTGTCAGGGTTCTTCTTCTGAGGCATCAGGCTGCTGCCAGTGCTGGAAAAAGTGTGGAGTCTGAGGTGAGCAGGAGCCCAGCCCCTGCAGGTTCAGGTCATGCAACCTACTGGCCCAGCCCTCCAAAAGCAACACAGAGGTTCCCTTTCCCCAGACACCTTCCTAGGGTGTAGGGAAGCAGTGAACTGAATGTGCTGAGGTTCTCCTGTTTCCCACAGCAAAGCCTTTGGGTTTGCAGTCCTGTCTGGAGCTACCATGCAAGGAGGCTTCCTAGAGTAGGGATCAGCAGCCAGGCTAAGTGTTGCTGTGACCACAGAGAGGGAGGGCTGTGACTGTGCCACCCTGAGAGACAGGAAATCTGTTCTGACTGCAGTCCTGGCTAGTCCAGGAAGGGCTTTGGCAGGCATGCCCAGCAGAGGAGGAAGTTCCCTCTGCCAGCAGTCGCTGGGGGGAGGAGTGTCTGCTCAGTGCAGCTTGCTTGAGTTGCTGGAATCCAAATTCAGTCATTGCTGCTGAGGAACATTCAGCCTAAGGCTGCTTTGTGCCAGCCTCATGAGCAGGCAGCCCCCAGCCACTGCCTCATGCTCTCGGGAGAGCAGAGCTTAGGAGACTTAGTCCCTAGAGACAAGTAAGTTACCAGTAGGTATCAGATAGGGTTACAAATCCAAACTCGCTGGTGCTGTAGATGATGAGATCTTCAGCCATCTTGCTAAGGTGGATCATCAGCAGGGTGGCCACAGAGAGAAATTCCACTGCAGAGAAGGCAGGAAATCAGGGGGTGGAGAAGGTATTTTTTTGCCTGACAACCCAGCAAGCTCTGAGCGGAGCTTTAGAACTACTTCCAAGTGAAGGATTTCATTGTTCTTATTAAAGCAGGTTAGCTGAGAAGGTCTCAGATGCCTGCTTCTAAAACAGAGGTTGGGAGAAGTGTTTGAGTTGTACTTACCCACAAAGTCTCTCTCGCTCACAGCATCCATGCTGTTCAAGCTGATGGAAGCAAAGTCCAGCTCTGTAAGGAAGAGGATGGACAGAGGAGGTCAGGCTTGGCATGTCTGGAGTTTGTCTGCAGCAGGTTGCCCTAGCATGCAGGTGCAGTCCCCGGAACACAAACATTCTTAAGTCCACATTGAGTGCTGACTTTATTAGCTCTAGGTGGCCATGCAGGTGGCTGTTCTGACACTGACCTCACAGGCGTTGCCTGTCTCATTGCAGTAAAAAGCCTTAAGAGAGAAAGGCTTTAGGTGCAGGACAGTGCATTACAGTCCTGTTGGGAGCCATGCATCAAAGCTTCCCTCCTAGATATTAGCAGCAGATCCCTGCCCCTCAGCCACAGTTAGACATTTACCACTGCGCAGCAGCTCCCTGTCAATCTCCACTGGGTTTCCAGCCAGAGCACCACTGCAGGGAGAAAGAAACAGAAGTCATACATGGCATCCTGCACACCCCAGCCAAACTGAGCTCTAGGCTGCAGGGAAGGCACTTCTGAAGGTGTTGCAGAGCAAAGCAAAGCCCAGTGATTACACAAACAGCAGACCTCACCTTCCCAAAGGCAAGACATTGATCCTCTTCTTTATCTCTATCATGCGCTCAGAATCCCGGGTCAGAGCAACAGCATGGCTAGGAGGGCACAGGAGAGGTGAAGCACTTGAAGTCAGAAAAATGTCAATTTCCTTCCCGAGCAATATTTTGCCACACCTGGAGCCTGGAATCCCCTCTAGACTAAAAGAAGCTTGAAATGGAGCCTGGGCACTAAGGGCCTTGGAAGTGGGAGAGCCAGCAGCTGTACAAGAGTCTCCGTCTTACCGCATCATGGAGGGTACAGAGAGTCACTCACTGCTTGGCTCCTGGCTTGGACACTCCACATGAGAAGTTCCTGTTCCAGACTGCAAGGTTGGCTCTGCTTTGTCACCACCCACAGATGCCCCCTCAGAGGATGATGTACTTCTAGGCTCAAGTGAGCAGGGCCCCAAGAGTGGAGAAGGCCTCCTCCAGACAAGTGTGAAAGGAGGTTGCTTACCTGAGCAAGAACTGGCTCCATCTGATGGGCTGAGCTTTCTGCAGGTGGGTGTAGCCAGGCAGGATAACATCAATTTCTCTGCATGGGAAAGGAGAGAAAGAGATGAGCAGCAGCTACTAGGATGCAGGGCAGTGGCAGGTACCCTGCAGGGTTTCATGGCAAGGGGGTAAAGAGAACTTCTTCAGGCTGTGTTGTGCTGAAGCTGGTCTGTCTCTTGCTCTCCCTGTCCCCTTTCAACCTAAGCACTCTGGGTTTAGCTCTCCTGATCTTCCAGTGTGGTGTGGCTGCCCAAAGCCTCCCTAGAAAATTGCCTGGTGCACTAAAGGCTCTGTAGCAGGCAAAGATTCCCCAGTCCCCAAATGGTTTGGAGTGTGGAGTGCAAGGAGGAGAGCAAGAGAAGGAGTTACCACAGCTGAGCTTCTCTCATACATAGCAACTTCCTCCCCAGGAGCCCCTGCAGCTGCCCTGATGGTGTCAGGCAAAGAGCAAGCCTGGAAGTCTCCTGCCCCAGCAGGGACAAGACCATGGATTTGGAAAAGGACTCACATGGCAGCACGTTCCACCAGGGTCTTAATGAGCTGCAGGAGGTGAGTGGAGATGATAGAGAGGGAATTCTTCATGAAGAGCTTCAAGTCAGTCACAACCTGGGTGAGATTGGGCACAGTCAGTCACAGCAGAATGTGACAGACTTGGTGACTGCAAAGTAAACTCTCCTTGTGCTGTGTGATGGGGAGGTGCAGCTCCTCTCCTCATGGGCTCATCTTGCTCTGCTGATGTTGCTCTGTCTGGCTCCCCAAGAGAGCCAAAGGCAAGAGCCTGGTCTGAGGTCTGCTGAAGTGAGGTTTGGGAGGAGTCACAACCAGCTCTGTACTCACCTGATCATTCCTGCTTCTCCCAGTGTGCAGCTTTCCAGCTACATCTCCAATCAGCTCCTGGGGACAAGAGGAGGATTTCTATCAGTGCCTCTGGACTCTAAGCAGGAGCCTCCACAGGAGCAGACCTCCTCCCTGCCCAGAAAGGACTCAGCTCTGGCATCCTGTGAGTAGCCCTGGGGTGTCTTGTGGGGAAGGGCAGGCTTGGGCTCAGTGCTTGTACAGTGCTCTTCCAGCAAAGGGGTCTTGGAGAGACTTGAGTGTGCACCTGGGGCTTCAGTGCCACAAGGTGCAGAGGAATTTCCCAGTGGGACAGAGGCACCTGCATGTCCTGTCAGGCAGGTCTAGCTACAGAGGAGCAGGAGCAAGAGGGTGAGAGGAGCCAAACCTTTAGCCTGCGTTCGTTGGCAGTGTGGATGTCCTCATCACTTTGGGTCACCACAAAGACTCCTTTAGACCACTCCTCAGAGATCTACAAACACCAGCAGAAACACAGTCAGCCACTGCAGTTCCCCTGCTGCAGGTGGGGGTGTCAGTGTCCCCAGCAAAGCCCAACTTCTGCCACCCCAATGGAAACCAGAGTGTGGAGTCCCAGGTGAGCTCTGGCGTTCCTGTTCTTTCAAGCCAAGGCTGGCTGCTTGCTCTGTCCTGAGATTCTCTACTGGGCTCAGTGGGGTCCATCTTTCTACTCATGATGGTTCTGCAATGTTGTGACCATAGAAAGATTTAAACATTGCAAGGAGAAAGCTGTGTTGTCAGTGACTGCTTTAGCATTGTCCTCTAAGCTTGTCCTGTACAAGCACTGAATACACCAACCATTGCCCATGGTGTGTGAGCTTCAACAGTGACTGTGTTACCAAAGAGCTTAGCTGTGGACTTCTCTTCACCCTTATACAAAGCTGTGCATCACCTCCTGCTACCATGGGCAGCCAGCCCCAAAAGGATCCCAAGTGTCAGCAGAAAATGAATTGCCATGGAAACAATTCCTAGATAATGTTCAGTCTGAAAAGGACTCAGTCTGAAGCCCACCTCAGTGAGGCAGCAGGGCTGCAGCCATAATATGAGCACTGACACTGTGCTCATCAGGGCTTCAGGCCCTCTCTTGGGGCTTGTCAGCCAGTTCACATACTGCTACTGCACTTTAGTGCCACTAACAGTTCAACTTGGGCATCAGTCCTCTGCCCAGAATACTGCCCAAACACTGCCCAAACTCCTCTGCCCAAGAGTACTGAGCTCAACTCAGGGAGGCTGCTACAAATACTGTCAGATAAGGAGCCACTCATTCCGGCACATGACAGATGTGAAAGAAATAAATACCTTTTCCAGGCCACTCAGGATCTTCTCTAGCTCAGTTTTAGACAGGATCCCAGCCTTCTCCAAGGCTTTGGCATAAGCCATGCTGCCTTGGATATCAACCTCAGACAGTCTCTGATCAAAGGTAATCGAAGAGCTGAGCATCTCCATGACTGGATCTGTACTTCCAACAAACCTTCCTGCCATCATTTTATCCCCCTGCAAGCAATGAAGGCAAGAGGCATGTTCAAACAAGGATAGATATCCTAAAAATCAGTTAATGTCCATTCCACTGTTTATCCTTATCCAGATAAAACTGATGAGCTACTCAGGAATGTCTGTTCTGTCCTGTGTCACTGATACAAACCCCAAAGACCTCTAACAGGTAGGTGAGGAGGTGGAGAATATGTCACTGACACTAGGATTTAGCCCTTGAGGTCTCACCTCTAGCTCAAGAATTCTCTAAGCTACTTTACCTCTGCCAGACTCTGCAAAGAGTCCTTGAAATTAATATCAGGGTATATGGTGCAAGACCAGCATGGGTTTGTCTTTTGAGGCAGCTGCTGATCACTGACCCTTTGATTGCCTCCTGACAGGGGAAAAAAAAAAAGATGGTGAGGGAGGCAGGGATATAGTGATAGCTTGTGTCTACTGGTACTTGAAATAACTTTTTAAAATCCACTTTTTTTGGGGGGAGGGAGACTGTAAGAAAGTATTTGGTTGGCCAAGAGCCGTGGTCCAGCACAAGCCACATCCTCTGAAATACTTCTCTAACTATGAAGTGCTTAAATTTACCATTTGAAGCATCTGCAGAATCCCTGCTGAGGGCATCACCCAAGCTTTAACAAATTCGGGATAAAACCTTTTAAGGTGCAGACTACAGAAAGGGAGGTCTGGCTACTTTTCGGTAATAACAATGTTCAGGGCAAAACGAAAAGGAAAGAAAAAAAAACCGGTCCCAAACTGCCCCTACCCGAAGGTCTGTGAAGCATTGCGCCGTCGGGCTGCGGGCACCTGCCAGCTACCATGGACAGCGAGCGGCTGCCGCCACCGGCGCCGGGGACCGGAGCTGGTCCCCAGCGGCTCTGAACCCCCTGGCCCAGGGCAGAACAGGAGAGAGCCTGAGGATGTAGGCATAGGCTGCTGGAGAGCAAGCTCTGAAGCAGGTTTGTCAGTAGGAGCTGCGGGGTCGGGGCAAATGCGACTTGAAAAAGCAAAGTTTTTCAGCCTCTCGTAGGGAAACCAAGTCCCTGAGTGGGTAGTGCTGGTGGCCAAGGGTTTGCCTGGGGGGAGAGGTGTCTAAGCCTACTTTCGAGGTGTCTAAGCCTACCTTCGCTACCTCTAGTAGTGAAGATGGACTTAGACACCTTTGGCACCACCTCACGGAGGTGAGTTCTCCGTGCAAACCCCGGTCAAAAGAATCAGTTAGAGCAAAGCCCCCGGAGGAGCTGGCAGGTTGCCGTGCTGGGGTTACCACACAAGTGAGGTCCCAGAGCACACCGAGACCACCCCACCGGAGAAGCAAAGTTCACCCTCACCTCGGCTGCCATTTCGGACGACGTTTTGCTCGTTTGTGCAATGATCCCGGCAAGCGGTGCAACCTGTGGAACAGCGAGGTCAGGCTCGGCTCTGCCCCGCTCCCTGGCCCGGCCCAGCCCGGGGTCCCCGCTGCCTGCCCGGACCCACCGGGAGCCGCGGCCCCGCTCACCTGCTCCGCAGCACAGCCCCGGCTGTGGTCGCTCGCTCGCTCGCTGCTCCCCGGCCCTGCCGCGCCGCTTTTACACGCCTCGGCGCGGGGCTGGCTGCTCGTCCCGCCCCGCCGGGGCGGGGTGTCCCCGGGGCCGGCCCCGCTCCGGTCCCCCCTCCTCTCAGCCCCCTTCGTCCTTTCCACCGGTCCCCTGCCTGCGGCCGCCGCTGGACCAGCGCATGGTGAGCAGGTCAGGGAGAGAAGATGCTCTGGGAGCAGGTGGCTGCAAAGGAGGAAGGTTGGGAGAGATGCTCTCGTGTTGCTTGTTGGTGAAGGTACCGGTGTGGCTTTAGGCAGAGCTCCTGCACCGCCTGAGGGTCTTGTTTGTGGACAAGTCGGCTCCTTTTCTAGGGAGATCCTTGTGTTGAAGGAGTCCTATCACTGCCACACCCCTCCAATGAGTAGTCTCTGATAGGAATGTAATTGTTGTGATGACTTGGATCATCATTATCCTGTCCCTGTTGCCTGCACAGCAAATACACAAGAATAAAATAGATAGGAACTGTCTGCTCTTTCCCATTTGAGTGGGTGAGACTTCCCACACCACTGTTAAGGATACTGCAGCTCCAGCTTTAGGACTTCTGTTGCCAGTTGTGTGGGGTCATGCTCGCAAAGAGCCTCCTTGAGAGCCTCAGATTGTGGCAGGGGGATGTGAAATTGTGCTCTGCAGCCTTGGCAAATAGCCTGTATCTTAAACTCATCAAACCCTAAATATCATGGAAGTCAAGAACTGGTTCAAAATACAAGAGACCTTTGGGAGCAGCAACTCACTGTAGCTCAGCACCAATTTCTCATTAACTCCTCAGACACTGAGCTCTTCTCTGCAGCCACTCCACAGAAAGCTGAATGAATGCTGGTTCACCTGAGTGTGCTGCTACAGTGGAATATCTGCATGGTCCAAGGTCTTCACAGAGCTCTTTCTCATGCACATTTTGTTGAGTTCTTTTCTTCCCTTTAAGGGGACCCTCCTGTCCTTTTCTACTCTTCTCCAACTTATCATCCTTTTCCTTTTTTACACTAGCAAAACAGTGCTTGATCATGTTATGACCATGTTCATTCCTGCTCCAGAATCCTTCATTTTTACCATTTTTCTTGCCTCGTTCACCCTTCAGGAGTGTCCTTGTCCTTCCTCTGGGCTTTGATAGATGACTGATGCATTGGGAAAAGAGTAGGCACTGAATTTATGACCAGAGTGAATCTATGTCAGTGAGACCTTATTAATCTATGTCTGATATTACATGTGGCAAGGACGTGTGCTTCCACATGGGATCTGTATCACTGGGTGTATAGCAAATTCCATAGGGATTACTTTGTCAGTAGTATGCTGCTTAATTCCTGTCCCATTTTGTATTGCAGAGATTATTAATTCTCTTGTTTCCTACTTTTAGATGAAACAGGCAATAACTTTTCTTTCTGCATCATAAGTGAGGTAGAACTTAAAGTAGTCTTTTTTTTGTCATAAAGATGGAAGGGAAATTGTAGATCTAGGTAGAAGTCCATAAAGTGAACATGAACACTGAAGAAAGAGACTTTCTTAAAGACACTTGGAGCTGGAGAGCTGAACTTTTTTTGAGGGGGAAACAGTGCAAGAGGTTTTCTAGTGCACACTGTTCACATTGCTGCCTTCTCTACTTGTTCTGGCTTGGGTGGCTCTCCACTCCTAGTCATCTTCTTTCAGTATCTTATTTGCTTACTGAAACATAAATGTCCCCCACACAAACCACTCCACAATTAAATACCAGGGAAGATCTGAGGGAAAGGTCTTCCATTTGTTTTCCCTTCTGACAGAGTGAGTAGCACATCATTCATACATCAATATTCCCAGCTACATCATTTTCCAAGCTGACATACAATGAAGTAGCACTAGAGAGGAAATTACCTGTTTTGCAGCACAGAGAAGTTTAATTAAATGTATTTCAAGGTCCTCAAAGATTTGAACTTTATTTATGGTTGATTTTGTAATCAGTCACAGCTTTACTCTGCCTTCCAGACTGCATTTTGTGTTGGGTGAGTGTGATCCATGGGGAATTCACCCTCACAAGCCCTGAGGAAGTGCTTTAGTAGTTTGTAGAATGACACTTTTGATAACAGGACTTATTTTCATGGCTGAGTCCTGGATGGCACAAACTGCTACAGTGCACCTTCTTTAAACACTTTCTTTTCTTTCTTTTCTTTCTTTTCTTTCTTTTCTTTCTTTTCTTTCTTTTCTTTCTTTTCTTTCTTTTCTTTCTTTTCTTTCTTTTCTTTCCTTTCTTTCCTTTCTTTCTTTTCTTTCTTTTCTTTCTTTTCTTTCTTTTCTTTCTTTTCTTTTTCTTTCTTTTCTTTCTTTTCTTTCTTTTCTTTCTTTTCTTTCCTTTCTTTCTTTTCTTTCCTTTCTTTCTTTTCTTTCTTTCTCTCTTTCACTCTTTCTTTTTCTTTTTTAAACTGTCATTTTGGTTTGGAATGAGGAGAGGGGAAAAAAAAAGAGGGCTGTGTGGGTTGAAAGTGCTGGCCAAACGCACTGTCAGCTAGACTGGTGTGAAGCAGTGCTGACATTTTTTTGTTAAAAAGAAAAAAAAAAAAACCCAACAACCTTGTTTAATGAATTTTGAATGTAAAAGGAGAAAAAAAAAAAGACACTATAGGGTGATCAGCGAAATGCTGAATACAGTAAACATCTTTCATGACAAAGAATACAAATACCCTGCAGATCTGCTGTCAATAGCAATTACTAGGCCCCCTGCTTTCAATAGTTAATACCGAGGCCCCTTTCTCACCAAGCCTTAGTGGTAACAATCACAAGCCAATGTTTAAATGTTGACATGCTAAGCACATTTAGAAAAACCTATGTCTGCATTCCCTATGGATGGTGTAGCATAACTGTCTAACACCTAATGGGCAGCGATTGAAAACAAAGTGAAGGGAGCTAATTGCCTCCTCCACCTCGGTTGAATGTAAGGGTAATGAGTTCTCTCTTAGATCTTCCTCTTCCCACCCCTGCACAACATCAGCAGACCTGCAGCTGGTCCATATATATGTTTGCACCCTAACACACTGTCCCCCCCCCATTGGAAAATATTTAGGAAGAATATTTCTATTAGGAAAAAATTAAAATTAAAAAAGAAAAGTAAATACAAGCTGTTGAGAGGCATTTAGATTATGCTGGGTTCAGGCATCATCATCATCATCGTCATCACAGATGGTTAAAAAGTTAGTCAGCAAAGATCTGGAGTGAAACTTAGAGAAATGCTGAAAATAAAGATGATAAATTGGTGCTGGGGGAGAGGAAATAGGAAGGAGAAATAATAACACTGCAGATTCTGAACCTGTATCTAAAGGGAGTGAGGAAGGGTAGACAAGGGTTAGTAGATTTCTGGAACAAAACTCTGAAAGTGGACAGTCTGGAAATACTACATTTTCACATTAAAGCTGCCATCCTCTCTTCTCTTTAGCCTAGCTGGGAGCTGGTGTACAGCCAGTATCATGTACAGGGTTTGAAACATGGCAGAGAAGCTACAGAGCATTTGTTGTGCTGGTTTTGGCCAATTTACAAGGTCAGTTAATCCCGACATGAAACAGGACAGCATCTGTTACATCCTATCCACTGAGTCAGACCAAAGGCTTTCAGCTGGCAGTTTGAAGACCTTTCTCCTGGCTCTTTTTTCCCATGGGATTCCATGAGAAGTGGTTCTGAAGCATAAATTTTTCTGTACTACAATTTGTGTGTGATGGGGTTTGTGTGTCCTCTGAAACTTTTTTAGGAGTCTTCAACTGAAAAAAAAGCTGAAAAAAACCAAACCTTTGCATCAGGCTTTTAAACTTTGACCAGTATTTGGGTATCCAGCTCTTGGAGAACTGGGAGCTGCTTGTTGCCCACTATCCTGATACAGAACTGTTCCTGCTGGGCTGCAGTTTGCTTGCTTTTCTGCAAGTTGGCTTAGGATTTGCCAAGCTCTGAGGAGAAGCAAAGTCCCAAAAGTGGGAGTGGGCTTGATTTAGGAGAGAAAATCAGGTGGTTGAGTTTGTGCTAGCATTACAAAATAAGAGGTTGCCAGCACAAGTCTAACCCATTTGGTTCTCTGGGTTGCTATCACAGGACTGCTGCAAACAAGCAGGTGTACGTGTGTGTGGCTTTTTAGATGTAAACTCAACACTAGGCTCCTAAACTTTTGCCTGATGAGAGATGATGGCAAAACTAGGCAATTAACATTTCCCAGGCTCTCAGTCTCTGAGTTTTCCTTGCTGTAGCCTGTGGGATTTTTAGCTGTTTGCACCTGATCAAGTGTCTTCAGTTTTCTTGAGAGTGGAAAGGGCTCTTGTGAAATTTAATAGCACATTGATTAAATGGGAGAGAGTGACAGCAATACGGCTGAGAAGGCATAAAATGAGTTTAAGACGTATATAGAGATGCTTTAAAACACAATGGGAGTATTATACTAGCTCAGCCTTACAGTACTGTGGTTGCAAAAGACAAGAGGCTGGATTTGGGATGATCTCTACAACACTATTTCCCCCTTGTTATGCTCAGCGGTGTAGGAACAGGAGCACATTTTCAATGCGCGTATTCGCGGAGTTAACCCCTTCCGGACCCGTTACAAATGGAGGGGCGGGAGACCGCTTTCTATCACCGGCATTGGTGGTTCAGTGGTAGAATTCTCGCCTGCCACGCGGGAGGCCCGGGTTCGATTCCCGGCCAATGCAGTTGATATTTTCTTTCTTTCTTTTTTTTTTTTTTTCCTCCTCCTCCTCCCTGGTATTTCTCCTTCCTTTTCCGCTTCCGTCCCAGCAGCCGAATCTTCCTTCAGCTCAACCCCAGACTCTCCCGCACTTTCTTCGCCGTCACCGGGCGGGCTTGTGGGTGTGTGGTGTGAGAGGAAGTTCCTGCAGCGCACGGACGTGCCCGGGCCGGACAAGATGGAGGTGTAAGGAGGGCGCGGGGCTGAGCTGCTGCCGCCTGCCTTCAGCCACGACTCTTCCGTGGCGGCAGCGAGGGTTGCCAGGCCGGGGAGGGGGGGTACATCTGTACGGGCTAGGCTGCGGTGTGTGGGGCTACAGCTGTGTGAGCTTGCCTGCGCTGTGGGGTAGAACTGTGTGTGTCTGCTTGCGGCGCGCGCGCGCGCGCGTGTGTGTCCATACAGGCCTGCCCGAGATGTGTGCGGGTGGGCTCTGTGGGCATGCTGCTGGGCTGTGTAGGTAATCTGTATGGTCAGCGTGCGTGCGTGCGTGCGTGCGTGTATATATATACACACACATACACATATGCATATATATATACACATATGCATATATACATATATATGTATATACACATATATGGTTGGTGTGCAGTGTGTGTGTATATATATCTATATAGGCATTCAGTTTTGGGCTCCCCAGTTGAAGAGGGACAGGGATCTGCTGGAGGGCTATGAGGATGCTTAGGGGACTGGAGCACTGCCTGGTGAGGAGAGCCTGAGGGACCTGTGGCTGCTTAGTCTGGAGGAGAGAAGACTGAGAGGGGATTTAATCAATGTTTATAACTAGCTGAGGGTTGGGGGTCAGGAGGCGTGGGACAGGCTCTGCTCACTTGCTGCCTGGGATAGGACAAGGAGCAATGGATGGAAGCTGCAGCACAGGAGGTTCCAGCTCAACACAAGGGGCAACTTCTTTCCTGTAAGGGTCCCAGAGCAGTGGCACAGGCTGCCCATAGAAGTTGTGGAATCTCCTTGTCTGGAGCCTTTCCAGGCCTGTCTGAATGTGTTCCTGTGTGCCCTGAGCTGGATTGTCTGATCCTGCTCTGGCAGGGGATTGGACTCGATGATCTCTTTGGGTCCCTTCCAACGCCTAACATCCTGTGATCAGCCCACCTGCAGCATGGGTGTATGAGGATTTACCTCTATATGAGCCGCCCAGCAGCATGTGTGGGGTGTATTGAGCCTTTAATGCCCTTATAATCAGCAGTGTTTAACCATTCTGATGAGAAACAGAAGGGTTTTTGCTTGTTTGAAAAATCTTTCAGAAGCATCTGTTTGGGGCAGAAGGCATCCTGGTTTAGCTTGAATCCCACTCTGCCTGCCCCTCTCCCCCTTGCCTCCTTGTGCTCCCTTCTCTCCTGGGAGGGATGAAGTGTGAATCCTCAGCTGCAGCTTCTGGGAGAGTTATTCCTGTGGGTATCAGGTAGACAACTTATTGTAGGAGCTGAATGTGCTGGAAAAGGAGAACACTTAAGGGACATATGCCAGCAATTGCAAACGCAAGAGGTGAACTAAGATTTTGGCTAGTTACAGTGGCCAGCTGTCCCAGGCATCAAGTTTTGTTGCTTTCCTACACTGCCTTCTGTCTTGTAGCATCATCTGGGCACAAACCACCAGGATCTGACCTGTGCTGAAGCTTAGAAACTCCTGAGTTCTGTGGCACTCGTTACAGTGTGCGGTTGTATCTGTGTACAGTGTTGGCTTCTCATGAATGGGGGCACAGAGGATGCCAGTCCGGTGGGATGTGTGCCAGCATCCACAAAAGTCAGCTGAGCTGCTGCAGTTTGTGTGCTTTATGATTGTTAAATCTTCTGTGCACTTATAAAATATCATTAAATCTTCTATATAAAAAATGCAAAAGCAGGTAAAGGGACTCAGCCATTGAGATACTGTTTTGTGTTATGTTAGTCTTAACGTCAGGAGCAGCCTGCAGGGAAGGAGCTGTTCCTGCTGTTGCATACTGAGGAATCCTGTGAGCACACATCCACAACTCCAAACTGCTGTTGTGTGTGAGGAAGGATAGAACTTGCCCTGCTGAGAGAGATGCTTTTCATATCATTACTGATACACCTCTGGTGCTGCTCCTATACCCACTTGCTATTTATTACCTCAAGTAGCCCAACTTACTTTACTAGTGTGACCTCTTCTAGTACTGGTAGGGAGGTGCATCAGAGGTATCACAGTATAAGCAAGGTTGGAAGAGACCTCAAAGATCATCAAGTCCAACCCATTACCACAGACCTCGAGACTAGACCATGGCACAAAGTGCCACGTCCAAACCCACCTTGAACACCTCCAGGGACGCCAGTGGGGAATGACTCTCTCAGTGAAGAACTTTCTCCTCACCTCGAGCCTAAACTTCCCCTGGCACAGCTTGAGACTGTGTCCTCTTGTTCTGGTGCTGCTTGCCTGAGAGAAGAAAGCAACCTCCTGCTGGCCACAACCACCCTTCAGGTAGTTGTAGACAGCAAGAAGGTCTCCCCTGAGCCTCCTCTTCACCAGGCTAAACAATCCCAGCTCCCTCAGCCTCTCCTCACAGGGCTTGTGCTCGAGGCCTCTCACCAGCCTCGTTGCCCTTCTCTGGACACGCTCAAGCACCTCAATGTCCTTCTTAAATTGAGGGGCCCAGNTTTTTAATTTCTTCTTTCCTGCATATGAAATTCCAATCCCTATTTTAATTTTCTTGTTTTCTGAATATAAAAAATCCAAACTATATTTTTGGTTTCTTGTGTCCTGAGTATAAAATTCCAATCCATATTTTTGGCTTCTTGTGTCCTGCGTATAAAATTCCAATCCATATTTTTGGTTTCTTGTGTCCTGCGTATAAAATTCCAATCTGTATATGTAATTTCTTGGTTTCTGAACATAAAATGGGTAGTTGGTTCCTGAGAGTTAGCACCTGAGAAAGTTTTACTTCTCCCCTTAAGTTGTGCAGACGTTTTTGAAGCTGAACTTCTTTGCCGGTTTGTAGTTGTGCTGTTTCAAGCGCAGCAAAAGCGGTTGAAGATTTGGGATTGACTCATTGCTACCCATTGTGAGAAGGATTGATTTATTTATTTATTTTTTTCCCTTGAATGCTGAAGTGGTTTTGAATTAGAGAACCAATTGGCTTGACTGATGTAACTGCTGCTAGATTTCTCTCCGTAGCACATACGTAGCAATGTATTGACTCTATATGCCCCTTTTACTTCGCAGAGTAATTCCCTACATAACTCTTCTATACCATTATTATTTCTAACAAAGAATGTCTTTGATCCAGAGGGATTTCTGTAGAGATAGCCTGAATGCAAACATTCTGAAGAATTGCATTTACCTAACAACAAAAAGCTATATGGTTTGTAAAACATGAATGAAAGCTAATGCTTGTGTGAGCTCACTTGCTGAAGTTTCACTCGGGTCAGCGAAATGGAAGTTGAAGTTCATCTCAGCGTATTTCAGAAGGTCCTTTTCATTTAAAAACAATGATAGAACCTGTGGAAGTTTGTGGATGTGTTTAACTCGTTTGAAAGTGATGAACCTGACAGTTCTATTCAACCAGTCCGTGGTGCTTAACAATACATTGTACCTTTTTTTTTTTTTTGGTTTTGTTGTGTTTGCTTTCTTTTTTCCTCTCTTTTTTTTTTTTTTTTTATAAGCTGGTGTGCAGACCTGAGAGGCATTTTTTTGCCTTTTGTATGGAAACTTTCTGTTGTCCTGGCTGCTGACTGCTCAGCACAATATGGTGTTTGGGGAGCATAGGATGTTCTGCATCAGTTTTTAATCCTTTTTTAAAAATTTCTTTTTTAATTGAAATAGATAAATTTACAATATCTGGTAGGAAGAGAGGTGAGAGAGTCCAGCACAGAGC
>WBNM01006326.1:0-120573 GCA_013399055.1 Ramphastos sulfuratus
AAATATTGTCTCGCAGTAGTCAACTACCCCTTCTGCGACAATTAGTTCCACCACTATGTCATCAAATGCCTTTATTTCCAAAAATTACTATCATAATCTCTAAACAAGATACACTCAGCAAGACTTCCCGGGGGGGAGGCAGGGAAGAATTATATATATATATACACATACATACGCACACATATAATACATATATTATATATGTATTTTATATATAGCGTATATATTAACTGGATACATAAATATCTACTAACCACGAAGAGAAAAAAAACTAGAAGATGGTGGCACAAGAAATAGCTATCTCATCAATAAACTTCCATGACTGTCACCATAACTCTACCAGTTCTCATGTTTCATGCTGAGTTCCCCTCTAGCATCTACAAGGCTTCCAAGAGGAGAAAGCAGAATAACCAGAAAAGGGTATTCCTCTGCTTGTAGATCTTATACCTCCTGTTTGAATTATTATTAATGGCAGCAAGATCTCTGTCAATGTATCTCTTTCTCTCAAATTGCAATTTGGGATATTTTCCAAGTCATTAACAGGAATTTAGATATTTATTTTCAATGTGCCTTTCAGTTTTGGTGCTTTTTCTCATGTTGAAGAAACAAATAAGGTGAAAATTCAATATAAATTTTTTACGTCTATGTTAGCAGTTGGACTCAAATGATTTCACTCCTTTCTAACTTAATTCTATAAACTACTCATAGTTTGTCCCAATACTTCTTATTCTCAAAAGTTAAAATAAGGAGAATTTATATTTGATTGCAAATACTTCATCAGAACTCCATAAAACAATAGGGAAATGCATTTCTTAAATTTCCTTTTCCCATTGTCAGGTTTGCTTTTAAGAAATCTCTGTCCTAAGAAGCAAATGATGTAGGAATACAAGGGTATTTTTAAGGTCTAGAAGACATTCTTGCTACTGAACAGTTTAGACACGTTAACTCTGTCTACCATCTATTTAATGGTCCACTCAACACATTCACCACAGTATGGTTGTAAATTTGCAAACAAAAAGAGTATGATTAATGAAGATGTGAAATTTACATTGATATCAAGCTTCTGAACAGATGTTACACAGTAATTAAGCTTTCCTTAAGCAGGCTAAGAAAAGCAAGTATGTCAGTGGTAGAATCAAAAGATTCATTCACATAGGGTGCAAGCATTTCCCATGTCATTGTATCCTCTGTATGGTTCAGCTTGTATGGCAAAACTGAGTATTAGTAACCTCTTAGATAAAACAGTACAGAAGCATACAAGTATCATTAAAGTACTAAAAAATAAAAATCCAACAGACATTTACCTAAAGAAAAAAGAATATACATTTCTCAACTTGAGAAAGGAGGGGGGGAAAAAGGATAAAGAAGAAACCTATAAACTGGTGATCACAAAGACAAGATAAAGTATCATCTACTGGGAATATGCCGTCACATTCTCTCGTCAGTACCTGCAATGAAGTGCTGTTGTATGTCACTAGGAAAAGAAAAATTTCTTTATTCCATAATCAGAAACCACAACCTTCTATCTGATGTAATGCAGAAACTGAGAGCACCCTATTGCATCACTAAATTGAAACAAACATGACTGAAACCGGGCATCAGGAGTGACAAATAACTTTTCTTCTTCTTCCAAAACAAGCATGTCTGTTTGTTTTATTATGCAATCACTGCAGGGACATTTTATCCATTTTTACTTGCTGTGAGATTTGAGATTTGTTTCATAACACAAGATTCAAAGGTATGGGCACAGGAAGGATTCAGAGGAATCAACAAGCTTTAAAAAAGACAACATACGTGCTGAGTTTTCCTGCAGAGAGGGGAATAAAACTCCTCTAGGGCTGCTTAGGGAAGGGATTTGCCCTCGAGTCAGCTGATACTTTTACAGGGCTATAAAAGCAGGTCAGTGGGCAAACTGAGCCAAGAGAGGAGAAGGCTGTCACACAGAAAGGAGCTCCTGGACCAAAAGCTTGGCTTCTGTTGCCAGACTCCAGCTGAGAAAGAGCTGGAACTTAATGCTAAAATTAACCTTCACCAGGAAGCTAGCCAAAAGAAGCCTGGGCTGATAATATCCACTTGTGTATCTGGAAATACTCAGTCTCTGTCTCCTTCTCTTCAGGGAACAATAAATCCTCCGAACAAAACAGCTTGACTCTTTGGCTCTTCTAAGCAGGACTCACAGCCTTGTGAGACATCCATCGAAAAGTTTGTGCTGTCACTATACCTGTGTGTTGAGATATACTTCAAAATGCAGCAGTTATTTTTCAGCTAGCAAATATAACTATGAAATAGACTAACACAAAATTCCAGATAGGACACATGAAGAGGTGGACAACCATTCAAGCTAATACTTCTTACAACAATAGTCTGTGTATATTTAATGCCAGATTTTCAAGATGTGCTGGTTGAGTAGAGATTCCTGCATCTCTAACATTTCACATGTTAGAGTAATGACTGATTGCTGAACTTTTTTTGATGTCTAGCCCATTCACACATGGAGATCACCTGAAAGTATGACCTGCATTACCTCTCCAAGTTAACCATGAAAACTCACACCTTTCTGCTCAACCCTGCTTTTACAGGTATTTGAAGACATTTTCTTATGTCTCATGGCCAGTTTTGTATTATTTGGTACATAAAATAGGATATTAGCTTATGCAAGAATTTAATCAGGAAGATTTTACAAGGGAAATTGTTACAGTATCATATGCAAGCCAGAGAAGTATATATACTCTAATGTAAAGTCACATGTAGAAAAAGGTTGCTTTGGCATACTAATACATTTAATATAAATAATTTCAGATGAACAGTGATACAATCTTTAGTTTGTGTCTTGTCACTTCTATTATGTCAGTACCAATTGGGAAGACTTAGGTGCCTTTGCTCAGATTAAAAAAATTACAGCATGTTTCATAAAACAGTTACCAGACAGTGAGAAAAGCAGCAGCAGATAAGTTGTTGGGCAACAGGGAATAGTGAAAAGGGAGGTTACAAGGGAAATAAAGTAAAAGGCACTTTGAGAGCTACAGAAAATAAATAGTCAGACAGTAGTATGGGAAGAGAGAGCTTAGAGAGCATTTAACATAGAGAAATCAGTATGGCAGGTAACACGAATGGGAAGCAGCACAAGATGTGTATGTTGTGTGTATTGTTTTAAAATACACGGGTATAAGAAGGAAAATATGTAAATAAAAATAGAAAAAAACATAAGCTTTAAAATAGTCAACTAATCTGTTCTGAAATCAGATTTAGATTTTGGTAGCCGAAGTATCATTTAAAAAGAAGCTAAAAAGCTTATTATCTCACTTTCAATAAAATTGCTTCATGTTACAATGTGTTATTAAAGCCACTGTAGTTACTAAAGACCAATATAGTCCTGATAAATAATTTTCATTTATCTATCAATTAAAACAAAGCAGTAAAACAGAAGCAATCTCCATCAGTAAATGAGTAAAAAGAGCTTCAAAAAATAACAGAAGGGATCATTTGTCATAATTTATCCTGAATTATGATTCTGCACACTTAGGAAAACTATTAAGACAGCAAAACAAATATACATCCAGGAAAAGGATTTCTTTTTAATCGTAGAAAAGTGGTATCACCTAGAGTTCTGGATAACAGGCTTTCAAACTTTACAAAACTACTTCATTTCAAGGTGACGAGGTTGAGCAAGTTGTGATACAGAAAGGTGGGAAGCCTGGCTTAATTCCTAGAGCAAAATAGTGGTTTTATTCACTGTAAGAATCTCCTTGAAATCCTGCTTGTGGGCAATGGGACACTCTGATACTCTTAACATCTTTTAATGTCTTTTCCCAGAATGTGACCTTCGTTACACCTAGCATTGAAAAGCCTCTGTCAATTGGATTGCCTTTCCCATTTGAGGGTATCCAATCACCTAACCTAACTCCTTGTCAATCTGACTTCATGTTACTCATTTTCTAATTTCTACACCATTCAACATGGATTTTGTAATATTTTAACTTCAGAATAAAAAAACTAAGCTCCAATCATTTTAGCAAGACAGTTGTGCCTGTCAGGTCTCTAACTACTCTTTTTGTCCAGCTTTCACATTTATATCATCGTTCTGACAATGACATATCCAAAATTAAGCATTTTTTTCAGGTGGGATGCTGCAAGGCCATCTAGAGTTTATCATCTTTTCTTGTGCTACCTAGTATTTCTGTGGACAGAAATATTGGCAATTTTTACTATCGCATCTCACTGCAAATCCTCGCCTATATTGGTGTTAATCACTCTGTTCAGTCTCTTGGCGTTAACACTCAAAATTTTTTTCCTCTCCATCTGCATTTACATTTTCTTGGTTTCCTACATGAAATACCAAAGTGCAGTTTCTATTTGAATAAGGCTGTATCTGAGATAAAAACTTGCCTTCTCACTCTAAGCCAGTCCCCCTTATCTTAACAGTAGTGGCCCATTTACCTTCTTCATACTTGTGCAATCAACTTAAAACAATGTAGGATTTTTTTTGTTATTATCTCAAGGATCTTTTTTACTTTTATTCTTGCTCTGTTTGTTCTTTCCATATTCAGTGCAGAAATATGCTTTGTAATAAAATATTTCTAGCCTAGACAGTCACTGCTCCATTATCATATATATCTACACAGACAATCCAGTTAAACTAATACAGAAAAGTATACAAAAACCAGACAAAAATCTTTGAGAGACTACAGATGATCATGCAGTTTATGTATATATGCATTGTGATATTTGTAGAATATCTGTTTTGTTTTCACTAATACCACTATGTATTTCTATTGATGGCTTAGGGTTATGATTTAAATCACCAGCTCGAGTGAAAGAAATTAATACCTTTATTTCCTTTCCTGGAAAGTTTAAAGAGATATTTAACATGCTTTGTAAGGTTTGACTTTGAAACTCAATACATCTCTCATTTAAGCAGCTCCTATAGTTTTGATTCCAATGGAAAGCTATAAAAGGTAAAAGATTCTAGACAAAAGCAAAATAAATGCACATTTCAATGCCACACTACTCTACAGAAGCATGCACAACTATCAGTGTAGTAAGTAGTCTAATACTTACAGCACCATGCTATGAGTAATTTTGTTAGACGGTTCCAGCTATAAATTCTGTTATAACAGTAATTTCATATCTCCTTGTATTCATAGTTTCACACATATATGACATGCATGACTTTCAGACAAGTGTACTTGTCTTAATTCAGAATTATAAATTTGCTGTATAGAACTTATAAATCAGACATTTCACATCTGAAGGGGAAAAACGTGCAAGTACAGCACTGTGAAACTGCTCTGTCACCTTTAATCCTTAGTTACATTCTCTTCCTATAACCTTATGAAATTACTTCAGACATTTCCAATATTCATTTCTTATTTCTCCTGTTAAACATTCTAAATAATACTATAATATTTCATTAAAATCAACAGAAGGAAAATACTGAACTTTACATGCCTTTACTAAGTGCGGAATAAGGGGGCATATAGGTTGAAGAGGGAAGGGGGAAAACCTTAAAATGTAAAATAAATTTAAATGGAAGGGAAAAAAAAAAAAGATCTGTGATAGCAAAAACTGGAAGTACAAGTCACAGGCCTGCCCTATAAATAAAGGATGACTATATGAATTCAATACAAGTATGCTGAATTTTACTAGAAGAGCATCCTGCCCTTAGAAATTGCATTCAAGAGCTTCTAATAGAGAATCCAATCTCACATGGTACTATTTTACATGAGTTTCCTCAAGTGCCAGTGGTAAAGAGTAGGAAAAACTTCACAGCAGTGGAGCTTAAACAGTTAGGCAGAAATACCAGAAATAATAATGTCCTTCCTATTGGAAAGTTTCCTCTTAGCCTACAGAGGCCATCTGTATTCATAATTAAGGTTCAGTGTAACAACTTTACATGAAAGAAAAGCTTTGCAGAAGAAAAACATCTCCCTGCCCCCCTTTTTTAAAGATGTCTTCTCTTAATCATTCTAAATTAACATATGGTCAATGTACCCAGGTTTAGATCAATTAAGAGCTGAAGTGTTCAAAATGTTGTTCATCAGAGAACCAAGTTTCTTGTTACTAAGAGATGTAATTTAATATTCGCACTATAGCTGCACAAAAGACAATGCACATATTGAGTTTCACCATTAGTTACTGCAGGCCAGACAGTCCTCCTATGTATAAACTATCAAAGCATTGCTAAACTTAAACTGAAACGTTAAACGCAGCAAGTTGGATGTCTTTAATCAACATCTGCTGAACAGTTTAGATTTTCAATAGCAGCAAAGGTAACACAGCAATGCTTTTACATCTATGTCTGAATAGGAAGTAGTAACAATCTAAAGTAGTTCTCTGTTTAAGATAGTTTGCTTTTGCTAAGAGAAAGCGTCCTTGCCTTTTATTTAAAACAAAACAAAAAAACCCCCAAAACAAAACCTTTCACTGAATTTCCTGTACCCAGTCTCTTAAAACCCAGCATCTCAGTCTCATTCTAATATCAACTAGAAGAAAGCAGAGATAAATTACTATATACCACATCTATGACACAGAAATCTTCTTCCCAACCCAGTTTTTCATTAGGTCATAGATGCTTGGGATTTATTGATGTAGTCATCCTTATTCATTTGGCTTTCTTCACTGTTTTTCATTTGTTGTAAAAGCCTTGGTGAAAGGATCCATAAAGAACATTCACTGTTCCTTTGGCAATTATGAGAAAATTCATTGTAATACCCTAAAGATGCATTTGAAGATCATTGCTATATCAATGACACTGACCTCGTGCTACATTAAAACTGAGAGCATCTTTGCAATATTTTTTTCTCTGATGTATATTTCTTGGCTTTTTGTGCCAGATATTTAAAGGTTTATCTGCAAGAGTTACACAGGACAGTGAGAAGTTTCAGCAACTGTCAGATGTAGCTGTCTCTCCCTTAGAAATGAACATGGGGCAACAAGGGCTTAACACTGTTACTACCTGAAATGTACACTCCTCTCCATGGTGGGGTTTGACAAATACTAGATAAAGCCTTCTGAAGAGTGGTGAGCTAAGAGGTTTCAGTTAAGAATACTTTGAAGTCCTTTAGAGATGATGGTTATATCTAAATACATTACTCAGAGTGACTGCTTTATCTCTGCAGTTCTGCAAGCATTAGATTTACAAAAGAACTTAGTTTTTTGTCAAAATTTCTCCTCAAGGAGATGCACTTCAACTGTAAAATAGTTTTTTAGAATTTATAGAATTTAGAACATTGCTTAACAGTGAAACTACAACGCTTCCATTTTCAGTGTCTTCCATACTGTGTGCAGTTCTGGAGCCCCCAGCACAGGAAGGACATGGAAGTGTTGGAGCGATTAGAGGCTTTGGAGTTTTCCCAGGTTCTTTTCTCAGGAAGCTGGGAGTCTGGCACAGTCTCTGACCTGGTTCCTCTTGATTTACCCATTCAGCAGAAGCCTCGCAGAGGGGCAGGCAGGATNAAAAGGAGGGGAACCAGAGGACCATGTCTGGGCAAGCCAGAGTCCTTAGACTCAGTGGCTCCAGGTTCTTTGTCCTCTTTCCCATGGTTGCTTCTCCCTATAGCAGAGGAGGGAGAGCAGAAAAACATGTCCGGGAAAGCCAGGATATGTATAAGGCTATTTTGGCCTGCTTAGGCCTACCACAACACTAATACTCAAAGAGATTTTTATTTTAGCATTAGCATAAGTAGTTAATGAGGTAGTCTATGAGTCTAATCAGGTACTCTGTAAACAGTATACCAAAACTTAACCAAATCCAAGCAGATCTCCCTTTCTGTTCCTGTGCTTTGCGGTTTCAGGAGGGTTTTTGTTTTTTTTTAATAGGTTTTGCAGCAGAACACAGCACTGCCTACCCTGCCCCCTCACTTTAGATCCCCACCCAAAAAAAACCACCACCAACCCATAGATTTAGTCTTCACTGAGAAATATGTTCTGCAGCATGAATTGTAGCATAGGCATCAATAAGACAACGACAGCATGTGTGTGATCAAACACTGCTGTCAGCATTACAGTATGCCTAAAAGGAGGTGAAAAGCTCCTGTCTTGCCAAAGAGATGTGACTTGGTTCATCTCGCTGCCCCACCTGTAACTAGCTGTCAATGAGGTGGCTCTTCTTCCTCTTACCCAGAGTTCAAATGGGACTCACCCAAGGTCTTGCAATTCATACATTTCAAGGCAGAGACAATACGAACTACTCAAGGGTACCAACAACAAAAATTGCTGAATATGTAAAATGTCACACAAGAAATCATGTTTTGTAAATCTAATACAATTTACAAGACTAGCTCCCATGGATAGCTCACAGGAATGATCTCTTCTACAACTAAATTAGCAAACTCCTGTTTTCTATTACCTTCCTATGTCATCTAGATTCTGTACTTTGAAGTTCTTCACATTTGTTCAGCTGCTTACTATCACATCCACCTCCTGACATGTAAAAAAGCCCAAAACTCTCAAAAGTCATGGATTTTTTTTTTTTTTAAATAAACATTCAAATCAAACTATTTATGGCTCCCGTGACAGCCACAACAAAAATCCAGACTTATGCATAGTTAAGATTTTGGGATAGGTCACAGCAGGTATTTCATTCAAATTTAAAATCTCAATCCTGCCTATCAAGCAGCTGATTCAAGACAAATACTGTCCAAAGTCACACAGACCTTTAGCAGCTTCTCACCCTCACTCAAGATCAGCAGCAGGCACCACAGAGAGCAATGTATAAATGCTCTCATGGAGTACAGTCACTTTGGCATGCAGTTAAACAGAGCAATAAAAGGACTCTGCACAAACCTAGAGACATGAATGGAGATTTCTGCTGTCAAATCAAGGCATCTCCTAGGCAATAAATATAGTGGGCCTGATTTTTCTCCCAGATAAATATGAGTTTACATTGGCATAATTACCTTGAGTAAATTTACTGCAGATTTATTCCTAAGTGAATAGCAAATAGGCCCAATATTTCTTTCATATATCAAAGATTATGCAATGTTATGCCGTTTTTCTTTCTACTTCCCAAGAACCGCTTTACTCCATTCTCTTTATTTCACTTTGATCTTAGCTCTGTGCCTGGCTAGGCGTTAAAAATTGAAGTCAGGTGTACTAGAAGGAAGTCAATTAGATTCAGATTCCACTCTAAATTTGGATTTATTTTACTCATATTCAAACATACCACTGCTGATTCTACCACCAAGAAATACATACTACTTGGCAACAAGAAAATTATCAAAGCAATCTGACCAAATTGGCACCACTAGCTCTTGCTACATCTGGTAACAATAATAGGAAGGGAAAAGTATGAAGATAACAATTCTCATTTATTGTTACCATTAAACTTATCTGCATGCATACTCTTTAAGTCTTTGAACTGCATGCCTTTATAAAGCCACTAAGAGCTCTACTCAAAAGGTGAGGGGTGATGCTTTTCCAAAAGTGATAAAATATCCAATTTACTAAGGCATTAGAGTCTCTAGTCACAGACTGCTCAGATGGACAGCAATGGAATACCACCAGGAAAGCATGACTGCCAACATCAAGGAGCTCTAGCAATGCATAAATTAAGGTGTTTGATTCTATGCCAACAGAGTAGAAATGTAATATACTAGAAAACTGGTAAAAACCAACTGCTAATGCATAAGTCTACTTTTATATTTATAAGGAAATGTTTCTTTTTATTTCCAGTTATAACAGACTTGGATATACTTTAGGTCAAGTTGTGGATCACCTAACTGTTTGTCCTAGAAAGCATATGAAAAAGAGCAGTGGACTAGGTCAAATTGATTGTTTATCACATTAATACATTATTCAATCATCTTGCTAAATATTTCATGTATCAGACTATGACAAACACATTAATCTCTCAGTCCAAATAGGTTTAAAAATCACACATAAAATGCACCATTTCTGAATCACTCATGTTTTAAAATTGCCTTGCCATGGATTTTACTGCATCTAATTAACAAGCTGATCAAGTTATTTTCACAGGAAGCATTTCACGAAACTCTGATTTACAATTTTCTAGCAACTCTTGCTAAAATATATTAGAAAGGAAAATGCCTGGTATCATTTAGTAATGATCAATATATGGATTACTAACAAAACCTGGTATAATATTAACTATACCTAAAAGACAGTAAAACCCATATTTGGAGTAGCGTCCTATAACCATGATGCAAATTATCCTGCTCATTTAAAGCTTAGCATTGTGTTTTGCACATAAGCAATCTTAACAAAATGAACTGAGTCTGAGACTTAGTTTTAATACACCCCAGACTAGTAGCATCAGCAGTTGCTCCTACTATGTATGTGGCAGTGAGAAATAACATCTCTAAATATTCTAGCCTGACAGGATGCACAGTTCCCAGCCTCACAAACAATTACGTTGAAGGTGACAACTGAACTCCTATCTTCTTCCTTTGGGGAATGTAAGTGTCCCTACCAACACTGGTGTTATCACACTTACATAACAAAATATATAGAACAAAACAACCGCTCCTTCAGATAAAGGAGGATACTTGGCAACACGTTCCCAGCTTGCCATCTTATGCATTCTAACTAGGGCTATGCTTTTAACATACATTTTCTCTACTGCAGAAGTTAACTTAGAGAGGAATGGATGCTGATTCAGAGAGGCAGATCCAGTGCGCTACTGAATCCCCCTTTTCAATGCCTCTGTCAGAAAAGATGAGAAACCATCCAACTTCTTTCCTCCCTACATCTATGAGTCGCATGGAGCTTGTGAGTGCTTTCAAGAAAAAGACTGGCATGTAAATAAGACATACAAGCCTTTGGGGTTTGTGCAGAACTTCGTTCCATGGGCTGCTTTTTGAAAGATCTGATTCTGTGTCATTTAAATGAGTTGTCAAGATTTCAGTGGCAAATGCCTGGCAGGTATAAAAGCAGCTCATCTGTCATGTTGAGACAGTTAGCAAAGAGGCTGCCACTCAGATGCAGTTCCAAGAGCTGTGAATCACACAAATACACACACTCGAGTCAGCAGCTGAAAATTAAACAAAAAAAAACAAACAAAAAACACACAACCCTACCCATCCTGACATCAGGATACATCTCTAAGGTAAAATTATTCTCAATCACATTTATAAAACAACCCGTCATCATCTAATTCTGTTACATTTCTTGGAATGCTATTTCACAGGAAAATATTTATTCTTTTAAGCAATTATGATTTGCTTTCATTCTTTTTTGGATCTATTAGTAGTCAAATTCCCTAAATAATTCCTTTGTGTTCTTCTGCACTTTTTGAATGTGACAACTTCTACTCTCTTTTTGCCCAGTCACACTATACACAATTTAATTCTACCACACTTCCAAGGAAATATCCTCCAACTCTATTGAAAAGAAAATATTACTCTTCACACAGTTCAGAATTCCTAGCATGTACATTGTCCACTTTCTCGGCAAGAATAAAACTAGGATCTTACTTAAAGGTAACTCTGTTAATTAGTTCTGAAATGTCAATACTGAGTGGCAGCTTCTTCTCCATCTGCAGTGGTATCACAATAGCAGCATGAAACTCTGCCCTAAATACCTCATTAAGATCAGCCCTACTGTGCAAATGGCATACTGTTTTTAAGATTTCTGACACTACATACAACCCAAGCCTGGAATATCAGTTCTCTTCATCTGACCTGCATGTGAAAAAACCTTTCAAAAAACTACCTAGCATAATTTGATCTATAACTTATATTATTTCCACTTGTGGATTACCTTTGAATAATGCATTTAGAATTCTACACACAACCATTCCAAAAAAGTGATGGCCATTTATCTCCCACTGACACACTGTATGATGTAGAATATGATATTGTACAACTGCCTCCTTCCCACATACACAGATATGTTTAGAAAGTTAATAGTGTATTAGTTAATAATGTATGCAGTAATAGTATCACAGAATTCTTCCAGTTGAAAAAGACCTTTAAATCCATTGAGTCCACTCAAAAACCTAACACCTTCCCGAACCATTCTGGATTCAGTAATTTCCATTCCAATGGTGTTCTCAGCCAGAACTCCTGCAATCAATCAATAATGCTGGTGCAAATTGCTAAACACAAGAGTAGGACTCTTGTTTACACTAGTATACTCCTAATCTAACCATATTTAAGTTTCTTTTTTTCCCCAGAAGACAGCCAACAGTAATGCATACAATTGTACAACACAATTTAACGCAAACTAGACAATATCACCTAATGTGTACAGTCCAGCCACTCCTAGTACAGATTCCAATTATTACATGAGAGCTGAGACTTTATGACATTTCCTACAAATGCTAATTAGCTGGTAAGTTAAGCCTTCAGTCGTGTAACACTTCGTCAATTACAAAGCTTAAACTATTAAAGATGGAAACTGTAACATTTTACATGAAAAGTTATGTTGCAAGTCAAAGTAGAATATTATATTAGCCCCCTTTACATGGTGTTCTTTTATAATAGTCCCCACAAAAGAATTTCCACCAGCTGTTGTCCTAATATGATCCAGGTCTACATCCTCTACAGTGTTCTTGTCTTAACAGCTACTGTTTTCAACACCAAGCTTCATACTTCACTGAATGCAATTGGATTTTACCGTACTAGAGATTCCTAGAGTAGAAAATGCAACAGCTATAGTTGCTGCACAAAAGGAAAAACTGTGGCACAAAAGAGAGACAGGAAAGAACCATCATTCAGTTCATCACTTCTGCCTTTCAGCCTCAAACCTGGCCATATTCATAGAACTCGCACATCCTGGTAAGAAATACATAAAGATTTCTGAGGTTTGCCCCTCTGCATGCTAAACTGACAGATATGAGGTGTAAGCCTAGCTTTGCCAGGTTAAACAAGGCTATTAAAACAGCATACCCAACTTTACTGGCACTAAAATGGAACAGTGGTGCCAAAGATTCTAAAATAAAGAAATATTAAGTAATATTGCACCTCTGACATTGACATAAGTTTATTATTACTCCATGCCAATCTACCTTGATCCAAATCCTCTAAAAGCACGCTGTTCCAGTGCTGGGCCTCCCTTAAGCTTGCAAATTATACCAAATAGCGTGGTCATTTTTCAATTGAATCAGAAATTGCTCCAAAACCACTGCATAGAAGGACAATACATCATTAGTTCACAGTCTAGCCCATTACTTTTTTCCTGCAACATGTTGCTTTGTGTGTGTTCCAATGTTACCCTGTGGGAGTCATTTTGTTGCCAATGTTTCTGTTTCTTCCACACCTTTGGTAGAGAGCACTCCGCAAAACTTGTCCTATCCTCCAACAAAAACAGTTATCCAGAACTGAGAAGAAACAGCTTCAACTTTGAATGGGAGCTTTTCTGGGTTTGGTGTTCCTCGTATTTTCCAACATGGTAGATAACAGGAATGTAGACAAGAGAAAGAATACAGAAAGAGCAAATTGCTGCTTTCCAGATTACATATTCCTTCCCATTCAGTCTCAGGTTACAATTGTGATGGTTTGAGGCTGATTGGAATATTTTTAATGAAAATCATTAGATTATAGGCTGTGAAAAGAAAACAATGCTGATGTCTGCTTCACTCATAGGCTTGCTGAGATGTATAAAAACAAGGACACAAACATAGATAACACACAGTGAGTCTCTCTAGCTTTTTGTCTTCTCTGCTGCTGCTAACCACTCTACTTCTAACCCCCTGGCTGATCCTCCAAACTCACCTTGTGCACAAGACAAACCCTGGGGTAAAGTAGAGGGGTGCAAAGAAGGTGGAAGGGTGGTTGGGAGCCCCTCCTGGGGATTCTGATTTCTGGGAGGAGTATTGTGTTTCTGTATTACCTTTAACTTGTATATTTCTGTATATAGTCATGTATATTGTGTATATATCTGCTTGTATATTGTGCTAAGCTGTAAATATAGCTTCAGTCCTTAACTTCCAGCCAGCTGAGTTTAGTATGGGTTGTGATTTTATGAAGGGGGGGGGCAGGTAATTCCCAAACCATCACAATGATTGACACAAATATTTAAGCAATACATACACATTCTTCCTTCTATTACTTGAAAATGACCATTAAAATAATTATTTCTGGATGAGTGAAATACCTCAGGCTGAGTGGAGAGATGTTGCAATCTGCCTTGCATCAATAATTAAGTTACTAGAGTAATTGGCTATTCACAAGTCCTCATATCAAAATTAAATAAAAATGCACAAATATAAAATGTGGTGCTGAACAGAAAAAAAGAACACAGAGAAACATGTAACAATATTACATTCAGAAGAATCTAATGTCTACAGATAAGTTAGGAATAAAAACCTAGAAGCAATTCCTTCACTTTCAGAAGGGCTTACACGAAAGTAAGATAGCAATCAAGGCAATGTCACAGAAGGAGGCCTGTAAAGGCAGGACAGTCCACTAGAGAGTCCAGTAATTGTTTCAACTCCTGAGTGCCATATGAAATGAGCCCTGCTGCTTTTCACCTGATGAATTTATTCCTGAATGCTCAATACAAATGCCTGGATGCCATCACCTCAAGTGAAAAAAAAAAAAAAAACCTAATGGAAGAAGTTGCCAAATGTCAGTAAGAGTAGATGAACAAAAACTGGAGAAATGCAAGAAATAACTGCAATCCAGCAAGGAGTAAAGCATAATTAGCATAAATGTGCAATTAGATTCAAGTAAAGGACAAAAATTACTATAGTTGATACATCTTAAATACTTTTCTGTCAAAATTTTGTCATCTATGGTTGATACTAGAAAACTATGTTTTCATAACTGGAAAGAAGAGAGGTGCTTCCTTCAGACAATCTTTCTTAAAAGCACAGCATCCACTACTAGACTACCTGAAACTCCCTGCAAAGTGACTGTTCACAACTATTACAAGAAGAATACTACAGCACTAGGAATTACTGCTATACATAGTCAACATGTTTCTGAAATGAATACGTGACTGAACAAAAGATCTGCTATGGTCAAAAAAGGAGATGTGCTCCCTTCACCTTTGACAGTACATAAAGACTCTATGAGGTATAAATGTCCCAGGACATATAACTGCAAGTAGTGAGGACAAAATTTTCTGTAACAGAAAGACACTAATGCCAGGAAAGCTTCTTGAAAAGGGGAAGACAGACACTGAGTATCTTTCCTTTTGCATGCAAGTATCACAGACCACAGATGAGATTGTATCTGCTGCCAAGGATGCTGGGATGCTCAAAGAGCCTAACCATGACAAGTTATGATCTAACGTCCACTGCAAAATAAAGTTGAACATTTGGGTTAACTAGATAAGTAGATTACTAGTTTTCCAGATTAAAAGCCTGGATTTCTATTGGTGACATACTTCTCTACTTCAAACCCATACACCGGACACATGAGAAGTAACCTGTGAAATCATCCAAGAGTAACTATTATTTAAATAATCTAGAGTATGGTAAGTAGAGCAGGATGGTATTTCAGTCACTTTTTCTCTAGTAGTTTTGTGTGTGAATTTAACTCCAAGCATATTAGAAGCAAGGTAAGAGCAAAACAATGATCCAAAGCTGAAAATGTGACCTAAGGATAATTATTAAAATGTATTTTCCAAATATAAATTATTCTTTTCCTACAAAAAACATAAAAAAGAGTGTAATGGTCATCTGATATTCGCATTTTAGCCATGCTAACATCTACATATTAAGATGTGGTTATTTTAAATTGTTTCAGAGAAGCAAATCTATGTATAATTTGAAGTTCATTTATATCGCATAAATAATCATTACAATTCAGGTTTCTCTAATTAAAACTAGTATTTAGCCTATAGCAAAAAAAAAAACAAAAAAAACCCAAACAAACTACACACCAACAGGAGCCAGAAGGTTCCTGATGAAGCATATTTACAACAATAAAAACCTCAAAAGACAAAATTAGATGCTACTTCTATTTTTAAAGAATCATCACTTATAACTCTGATTTTTCACCTAGTAGTTAGCAGGATTTAATCACATTGTATACTAGAGCTCACAAGGATAGAACATATGTTTACTCTTCAATTTAGCGAGGAGAGATCACGCAGTTTGAGAGAGATTATTTTCATTACAAAAGAGGCAAGACCATCTGCAAGCCCTAATAAAATAACCATGATGTATTAAAACCAGAAAAATAGTGTTGCATATTTCTGAGCACATGACCATGACAGTGCGATGAATAGAAAATACCATGGAGCTGTCAGCATAATTTTGATTACTGAACACATTCTTTCTACTGATCCACTTCCTCAAGATCTCAGTACAGGACCAACTGTAAATTGTTGGTTGGGTCAAGATTTTTTTAGAATACAAACCACAAGATTAATTCTTTTCTTCAAAATTCTCAAATTGTATCCATAACTAATTAGCATTCATCAAAGCATAAAAGGCTAGAAATTTCCTATCTTTACATCATCAGTATTGATAATAAGGCAAACATTCAAAAATAAGATTAAGTAGATGAGTACCTATATTGCAGCTTCGACAGGCCTTATTTTCCTGGGCCTGAAAAAAAACAGGTTTTGGAAAATAAGGACTTGGATTTTTATAGGTTGTATTTGACCAATTGCAGACAGAAACACAGCTAGACCATGTGAATGCTATATGAATCCTGGAAGGAATCTACAGTAACATGAACTGCCTACATAATAATAGAGAGTAAAGAGTAGCTGTAAAAGGAGAGAAGTAGTAGTAATACAATATATTTGATGCCAGAATTTTTTTGTCCCTTTATCTGTATACTCAGAAGTGCATCTATACAGCATAGTGATGCACAGAACGTACCTGCTAATGTAAACATTTCTGTGAGTGTGAGGAAAAATGATATGGTAAATAAATACTCCTATATGCAGAACCCTTGCAGAGCTCCCTTTCCATCAACTTCCCTCCCCATTCCTCCGGGTGGAAATTATAATGATTAAATCAAACTTCCAAAGAGAGCAAATGAAGTTAGCTAAATTTGTGGAAAATCAGAAATAAGACTAAGCTGTTTGGAGAGAGCCTCCGTTCTTGATGTCTTCAGCTCACAGGAAAATCAGATAATTGACTTAACTTGAGTTCCTTCTTCACTTCTCTTCTCCCCTTCCCCCCTGAAAATGCTTTCCATGGAAAAATAGAACCTTAATCTTACAGCAGTTCCACACATTTTATTTACATTATAGAGAAAAAGTAGTAATTAGTGTTAGCAAGGATAATGGAATCCCTCCTATTGAGGAATGATTTGTCAGAATTTTTAGGACTTCCATTTAACTCAAAGAATATTGTTGAAGCTGCAGCACCTTTTTTTAAATATAATTAAGATACAATATTATAGAAAGGATCTCATGGAAAACAGTATTATATATTTTGTATTACAGACCTGTCTGTTACTTGCTTTTAGGATTCTTTTTAATATATTAAAAGTAAAATATTAAGTAAAATATATTTCCTTTAAATGTGCTTCAAAAGTTTTATGACATACTCCTCCATCAGTGATCTTACCTTTTTTTGAAGAACATTAATTTTTCTTTCTTTTACTTCCAACATGTCTTTCATATCTCGAATCTCTCCAGCGAGGGTTCCTTTCTCTTCTGTGAGGTCTTGAAGTTGTTTTGTTTTTTTGTTTAGAAAGGTTTCTTTCTCTTCCAGTCGCAACCGCAAGGCATCAACCTACAGCAAGTAAATCAAATATATTTAGGTTCCAGCAAAAGTTCATTAGCCTTTTTCATCTTTTCCTAATTACCTCTTTTTGGTAACCTGGAACATATTTTATTTATTTTCTATGTAGATTTTTCAACTTCATCTTGGACTAAAGAGTTTCTTTGACTTATTGAAATGTAATAAAAAATGAAAGCTTTTTTTTTTGCACCAAAGCATCAATAGAAAAAGTGGAATAAATAAGACATGAAATAGCATTAAATCTGTCATAAGTTGACACCTGCATAAAGGACTCAAAAACAACAAAGCAAAAAAAAGTCTTGACCTATTTAAATACATGACATTGAAAAGGGTGCTCTGCATCACACACTTAATTTGCCCATTGAAGGTATTAAGTGAGCCATCAGACACTATAATCAGTACACAGATCTGGGTACAGATCAGTAATCTAGAAACAGAATTATTTAACATTCATGGCAAGTAGAGAAAAAAAAAAAGAGAGGTTCCTCCCATTTCTCCAGTGTATGTCACTTAACAAATGGGCCTTACTGTACTCTTCTGTAGTAAACACAAATCCATCAACCAAAATAAGGGTTACTCCAAGGATTTTATTAAGTAGAAATGTCTTAATGAACAACTTCACCAAATTGCTCTGCATTACATAATTGGAGTTTTTTTTCCCCCCCTTTAAAAACCCTAAATAATAAATTTAATTAAAAAGCACTGGCATTGTAGCAGTCCAGAACTGTATGCAGTCTTAATACATGAAAAATACAGTATACCCATGAAATTTTGTCAGCAATTTTAAACATACTGAAGAGATCTACGAAGCCAACCTACTGTTAGTGTTAACCATTACAGATTCAATTCTGCATTCCTTGTGCTGTCTCAAACTCCCAAACTCAAGCCTGGAGCACAGAAGTATTTTATTCTTAGATAAATATTTCAGTTTTCCCAAAAGCTGCTTAACACATTAAAACTCAGAGTCCAGGAGCAGAGGTACTAAAAATACTGCTGTAGACCTACTTCTACATTTGCCCTGCCGCTCCACCTGGACAAAGACGCTGTGCAGCATAGAAAGCACATGGAGGTAGCAATATGGGCATGGAGAACCTTTGCAAGGTTTGCAAGCCGTTAGAATGACATTATAACGCCATGTGAAGTAGAGGACTAAGAACAAAAGAGTGCAACTTGTTATTTCAAAGGTACGTTTCCTTGAGTAGAGGCCATTTTTTTCAGATACTGTTTTCTTCTGCAGCACTGAAACCAGGAGGTGTTCACATTAAGTGGACCCACACAGGCTTGTTTTGGCTTCAAGACATACCATTGAGAAGCCAAGGTTTGGACTGAAAATGTATGATGTGGAAATCTAGAATAATTCTCTATCTACACAACTGCTGCAGGAAATCAGATTCACCAATCCAAATTTCAAACATAAATGTCTGAAAATTAAAGAACAAGGGTTTAAAATTTACATTACATAGTTTATGAATAAACTAGGTGGATGTTATTTTATCATTTTGAAGCTCCATAATTGGAAATGTCAGAATAATACTAATATTGTTTTTAATTACTATGAAAGTACAAAACCACCAGCTAATCTACTTTTTATTTCTGAGTTTCTTAATGCTAAATTTATTCAAAGCAGAAGTCTTTGCAAAGTCATTTTAAAACTTGGTTTGGGACCAATTTAGATGATCTATTGGATCACAAAATGCATGTTCTTCCTGCTCTTAAAATGGTTCATTGCTTTTTTATACACTGGAAAACAGATTTATATTCCACTAGATTTATTTTGAGACTTTTTTTTTTTTTTAACAATATTACAGTAATAGAGTCTTGTAGTTTGTGCAGTAAGAGATTCAAAGACAACTTTTTCTGTTAGGAAAAAAGAAATCATAATAGCAGCAGCATCAAGCTTTCAGACTTCTTTTAACAAACACAGAAGACCTCATATGAAACTCATTGTCACATCTTCTTTATACTTAATCACTTATTTGCTTCAAGGCTGAAAGCAATCCCTTAAGTCAAATCACAAAATTCTCCATTGGGCCTTTAAGCTGCAGCTGAGAAGCTCATCAAACATTGCAATGGAAGCTCCAGAAAGCTCACTAGTCAGGCACTGCAACTCTTTTTCCAACTGCCGCTACACAGGAGCTTAATACTTGGAAGTCAAAGGGAGTTGGGTGATTAGACTCACTGAGAAACCAAGCACTGATACCATTCCCTAGTGACTAGGATAACACAGTAGCTTACACATGTGCTGATACAGTTCTGTTCTGCTTGGCTGAATCAGGCAGTTTCTCAGTCAATAGTCTTTTCTTCCAGTTCCCACCCTAAAAGCCCAGCAGACAATCCTCATTCTTCTTCATGAATTTCTTCCCACACAGCCTGTTACCACAGCTCACTAGATTCAACTCAGGTCTGGGGATTGTGGGTATTAAAACTCAGGAGCACAAAGAGGGTTGAGAGGATGAGTAAATGACATTGAAGTCCAAGCCTGTGAATGACAGCCTGCATGTGAAAACAGAGCAGAGCCCTATCCACTCTAGTTTCTCAAACTTCAGTCCTGCCTCCAAATAGCTATTAAAGATCACCACAAGTCTGAACCTTTCTGCATTTCCTTTCATCACTAGCCAGCTCACAATATGGCTAACACATTATTTCCATTCCTTCAAAGACACAAATTCAACCAAGAGATGGTGTATGATGATTTTCTTTCCTAACAAAAAGAAATGTATGTGGAACTCTACAGCAAAGCCACAATCTCCATCTTTCCTTCCACTAGTTAGCATTCAAGTCATTCACCTGAAAACCTTTAAGTTAGCACAAGGTTATTACCTCAACTGTGAAAAAGTATCAGACATCTTATTTCAGAGTTGTCTGCATTGAGTCTATAAGCAGAAACAAGATCAGTTTCTTGTTAATGTTACTTCATGTGCTTCATGTAAATAGTTGACATTTCAGACAAATTCTTTCAGTTCCACAGTAGCATTTTAACCTTTTTATTAACAAACACTCATGTGTTTTAAGTTAATTGCATTCTTCCCTAGGAAGCTGCATATGAACTGAAAATCTGAGCATATTTAAACAGAAGTGGTAGAATTTCTGCCTAGAATCCCACAAAAAAAGTTTTCCCATGTTACATTTAAGAATTCACTTCTAGCTTTGGTAGCTTTTATTGAAAGCTTTAAAAGCATAACTCAAGCGCAGCTTCAATTACACTGTGAAAAAGGTTCTACAATTTCTAAAAGCAGAAGAATACAGCCTCTTTACAGTGAGGGTAGGGAGACACTGGAACAGGCTGCCCAGGGAGGCTGTGGATGCTCCCTCCCTGGAGGTGTTCAAGGCCCGGTTGGACGAGGCTTTGAGCAACCTGTTCTAGTGGGAGGTGTCCCTGCCCATGGTGGGGGGGTTGGAACTAGACAATCTTTGAGGTCACTTCCAACCTAACCCATTCTATGATTCTATGAATACCAATCCTAGCAGCCCTACTTTACACAATGACAGTGCAAGCATTGGGAAGGAAAGTATCGCATGTCCAAGCATAGCTTTAAGTGGCAGATCCTCTGTTCTTATCCCAGCATCTCCTAGGCCATCTCCTCCCTCTCCAGCAGGTAAGTGGTTTTGCCTGCTCCAGAGCCAATGACAGAGAGGGATATAAACCATAAGCTTACACTATATGTTCTCTGTCAGGAACTCTGACACTCCCATAATAGTCCATGAGATAATCTCTGAGTCATGGGGAATCCAAGGTCATGCTTAGAAGGTTAAACCATCCTTTCCCAATGAACCATAGCTAAGTGAATGCTGACCACTGTTCTAGATAGAATTTGAGTTCCACAGAATTACAAGGAAATTCCTTCTAAAAGGAATTTCACTTTCCTATGAAACAGAAATCTTTCCTAAATATGAGGAGAAGCTAATGACTTGGATTACTGACAGTATTTTCCAGCTTTCGATCTGCATTGTGGAAATTCAAACAACTACTTTGCAAATCATGTTTTCCTATTCTGTTACAATACCTTATTTGACACTCTCTTTATTCCCCCTCCCCCACTTTGTGCAGACATATTTTAACCATTACATATTACAATTAAAACCAAGTCTACATAAGTAGTCAGACTAGAGAGTCATACTTTAAGTATGCCTTTCAGTCTCATCCTTTTCTTCTTGCAAGTACAGGAAACAGAATTATCTCTAGTATCTCTCCCTAGAAGCTTTGTTTGTTTTCCATGGGCAGGAGATCAAATTACATTGTGTCCTGACACCAATATCGTGGAGAAAAAAAAAAACAAAACACCAAAACAAAAAACCAACAAACATACACACCACACACACCCCACATTTGCCAAAGATTTCTCTGTTTCCTTACATCTCCTCAATCTGTGGTCAGGCAACTTGAGATTGAACTGAAGTGCTCTGCTGTGTCAAAAATTCACCTACATAATAAAAGCCCGGGCATAGAATAGGTGTATCATCCCCCAAACTAACAAACACAGCAAGATGCCATTCTGAAATCAGTGATATTTACATGAGTTTTCAGAATGCTGAGCTTGTCCCAGCCTGGGAGAGCTAAGAGGTAACTCACAATTTGAGTGGTCTTAGCTGCACAGGTTTATTTTCTATTCATAGGAACATTGTGAAAGTTTTTCAAAAATATTATTGTCTGTCATTTTCTCCTTCCCTAAATTCTTCTTTCTGTCTTCAGTAATCATGAGCCAAGACTTTTACATTCTCGTAATGCAAAAGTACTTCAGTCTGAACCACATGTGACCTTTTACTATATGGTGTCTATCTGGTGCTGAGAGTGTATGACATCATTTTGTAAGTCAAACATGAACCTCCAGATGGTGCAAAACCAAACAGTGGTTAAATCAGTTCCTCACCTCATGGTAGACAAGAAGCAAAATCTACTACTGCATTTGTAACTGAGATGGATTTTCCCATGTAAGATATTATCTCTTCCCTGAAAAAGGTACTGTGAAATCACATTTCCCAAAAGTAATGAAACAACAAGGAATTCTAAATGAAGCATGCCAGTACACTAGGAGAAATGCCTGCCATTTTGTTGCTCCTCCTTTTACATTAATGGCATTTTAAATATAATCTGAAAGGAAATTGAATATGGGTCATTTTACAGCATCAGATATATATTTTTATATTTGAAAGGATAAGGATTTCTGGTACACAAAACCTCCTCCTTTGGCTTTTCACTCAGCACTATGTAATTTTTAAGAGTCTTTGACTTATTTTTCCCAAGCTCTGGAGGTACATTTACTAGTAAAACTTGGCAATATGAAGAATACCATAATTTTCAACAAAAAATGAAGGAAAATGAAATCTGATAGCTAACACAAAGTATTTCAAAGACCACTGTCAAAGTACATTGCTGTTTAATTTTGTCTTTTTCCTCAGCAACTACTTATTTCAACTACTTAATACAATAAACTCTGTCGCTTACTTTGGAAATACACAACATACTGCAAAAACTTCAGAATTGGGGTATACTTTAGAAAGAAACCTCCATGTAAGTGGCAAAATTTGCCAAATTCAAAGTCAAACTTTATTAATTTTCATGCCATCATCTGCTACTCATGACCAGCTCCAATAGTGACATCTGTTTCTTGAACTTCCGTACTGCTGTTCAGCTTCTATGACTTTTTTTATATTTTTTTTTATATATATATGTGTATATATATAAAAAAATATATCATTCAGGAAAGTGGATTTAGTGTTATGGATCTCCATGAGGAAGTGAAACACAAAGAAGCACTACTGTGTTTCACTGTTAAGAATTATTTATTTCACCATCATAAATAGATACATTTAAGCAAAGATTTGGCTGTAGGTTTTTTTTTTTTTAACTAATTCTCAATTTACTAGTCAAACACTAGTGTTGCACCTGGGGTAACAGACAAAGCAAACTAACCCATTGTCAACCTCCCTCCTAACCTCATCTCTATTCCAGTACACACTGCAGCCAGTATTTACCACTGTGCTTGAGCACCAGTGCTCTCTGCTTTTGTACTACCATTCTCTCCTTTCTTGATGACCACTTCATGCTCCACAGAGCTGTTGGCACTTTTTTGCAATACTGTTTGGTTTCTTAACATATCATGCAGCCATCTTTGAGGAACCACTTGTTGTGGTAGGCCTAAATAGGCTTGTACATGTCCTGGTTTGCCCCGGCATGTTTTTCTGCTCTTTCTCCTCCTGGTTTGGGGAGAAGCAACCACAGGAAAGACTAAGGACTTTGAGCCACTGAGTCTAAGGATTCTGGCTTGCCCAGACTTGTTTTGCTCCTGTGGTAAACAAGGTACACGTGCTTAGCTTGTGCCTACCTTATGCAAGGCCTACATTTTTCCCAGATTTGGGTAAAGCAAGCCTATGGCTTCACCTAATATGGTCAAGTTTGGGTAACTGCCATTCTAATTGGCTATTCTGTGTCCAAAGCCCCATGAGTCTCAGGCTGTATTCATAGAGAGATGAGCAGGTAACACAACAGGCTCTGTTGTTGTATTCATGCTTGCTGCTGCCATTGGTCACTGCCTTATTGTATCCTGAAATCCCTGGAAACTGCCTGCCTCAGGTTTACCAGGAACAGGCTCTAAATGCCTCCATATGATCAGCCTGCATAGCCAGCATGACATTGCGCTAAGACTGCACATTGCAAGACAGCCTGCCCACACCTGCCAAGACAAGGAGTCCTGGAAGTGACATACAGATCATCCAGAGAAATCAGAACCAGGTCAGAGACTGTCTGCCTCCCTTCCCCAGCACTTTCCTGTGAAGCCTGGAAGAATCAGAAGCCTCAGAGGCTCCCAAGACACTGCCAGAGCCCTCTACAAGTGTTTGGGTACTGTTTGAAGCTGTAGCTAGCCCTGCCAGCCAAACTTCCATTAAAAATCTTAATGCCTATATTTGTACATCTCTACGTCCATGAGGAAGTGTGATATACAAAGTTTTGATCACAAACACTAATCTAAACCATAACAAAATAGTCATCACTTCAGTTTTCTCTGCAGAAGTACTGAGTAGTGAATGTAGAGCCCATATACTAATGGATGCCTTTTTGCAGATATGAGAACTGAGTTGTAAGCACAGAAAGCTTATTACATGCGTTTTAAAGCTCCCAGTTGTACTCTCCACTTCAGAGCTTGTAAAAAACAACACCCACAACTATTCTGAAATACAACAACAAAATTAAAATTCCTCCCTTGTCATATTTGCCCCTCATTTTCCAGTTTGGTGTGATAACCATGATTTTTTTTTTAAAACAATAGCTATACCCATAGTATAATACACTCATTTCTTTCAAAAACATCTGATCTATGTAAAATCCAAGACAGAATATGCAGAACTTGGCTACACTCTGAAGCTGCAGACTCTTTAATTTCATACAATTAATATGCTCTACATTCTTGTTCCAAATTGAACCATTAGTGAGTGAGCTAGCTTTTCCCTTCTAGAGGAAAACTCCACTTTCAAGCATTATTTCATCAACATTCCCACCCATATTATTCTTAGTATTAGGGTTGCTCTGGTTTACATTTTAGTTCAGCATGTTATTATAGAGCTGATTGTTAACAGGCTTTATATTCTTTAAAGGATAGCCTATTGTACTGTCTTTCAACTGCTTCACCACTTTAAAAACTAATAAAACGAGAGTTTAAAGCAGTTGATTACACCATAGCCAGAGGAACAGACAGAAAGCAACAACAGCTGATTCATGAACACATAAGTGTGTTGGCTGTTCACATCAGGAAAATAAACTTGTATCATCTCACTTCAAAATGATCCCAGCCTCTCTCCCTGACAGCTTAGCCAGCCACCAATTCAAGTAATCAGTCATGAATTATCTTTCCTTTTTTTCCCCAATATTTGAGATCATGCTGCTTTTAAAAAGACAAAGTTGATAATACTGTCAGGTCAAACTAGACTAAAAAAGGTTTTAGTTGATAGGCAAATTATAAATGCTGTTTAACATCTCTGTAGACAACATGGACAGTGGGATCAAGTACACACTCAGCAAGTTTGCCAACAACACCATGCTGTGTAGTGCAGTTGACTCATTGGATGGAAAGGATGTCATTGACAGGTATTTTGACTGACACCTGCCCATCTCTCAAGCCTATCTCATAAAGCTTAGTTTTGTTAAGTGTGAGGTCTTGCACCTGTTTCAGGGAAATCCCAAGCACAAAGGCAAGTTTGGTGGAGAATGGCTAGACAGCAGTCCTGAGGACATGAGAAGAAAATCCTGGGCAGCATCAAAGGAAGGTCTGTAGGTTAAGGGAGGCAATTATGCCCTCCACTCCACTCTTGTGAGACCCCACCTAGAGGAAGACCCTATAGCAGCTTTCCAATATTTGAAGGGGGGCCCTGTAGGATAGCTGGAGAGGGCCTTTTTGCAAAGGCTTGTAGTGAGATAACGAGTAATGGCTATAAACTAGAAGCTGCTAGATTTAAATTAGCCACTGGGAAGATATTCTTCACCATGAGGGTAGTGAGGCACTGATTTCCAGAGAAGTTGTGAAGGTTCCAATCCTGGAAGCATTCTAAGCCAGGTTTGATGTGGCCTATAGCAGCCTAGCCTAGTAGGTGGTGTCCCTGTAGGTCCCTTCCAACCCAAACCATTCTGTAACTCCCTTTGGCAGCTTGAAACTCATCCTAGTGTGAAGTTAAATGCCACAAGGAATTCTGATCATGTGTATCTTATCAATGCAGCCAATTTTCTAACAGTTTATTCAAATTTCTATTTTTGCTTACTCCTACCACTAAAACGAGTTAAAGCAACTAGCCCAAAGATCAGAATTTAATACTCAGCTCCGTTCCAGCAAATTTTGGAAAACACATGGGAATGATAACTTATGTGCTAATACTTAAAAGTTTTTGCTAATAAAACCCCCAACACTAACCTTACCTCATTGAACTTACGTCACTGAATTTTATGCTCACTATAAAACTATAGCTGTCATAATATTTTTTAATTACTGCAAAAGGAAGTCAGTCATTCCAGAGTCAATGTTATTTAGCAACATAATGATAGTTATAAATTCAAAATACTTAAAACCAATTTACAAAACTATCAGTCTTGGAAGCTTTTAACTTCTGAAATTTCTGTCTCGAACGATACTCAAATATTATACTGTAACAGATTCATAGGAACTGAAGACCACAATGTTCATTATGCCAATGCATTTAATTGCTCTGGGGAAAAAATGTGTAGAGTTCCTTAACAATATAAGAATCATCAGTAACCACATTAGCCTTATACATGATAAAAATAAAAGTCAGTTATTATAAGTAATACTACTGACATGGTAGAGTGACTTGCCAAAAGCACATTACATTTATAGCCTGTTCAGAGATGTATGTAGGCAAACCTTTCACTAGCTGAGCTAGAGAGCCTGTGTTATGCTCTCAAGGGTGAGCTGTACCCTTGACCTCTGTCTCAATTTCATGTTTTGAAACACCTCAGAGGAGAACCTTACAATTTGCTTTGTTCTGAGACTGGAACACCTGCTGATGTCACCCACTTGTTTATTAGACATTCCTACATCAGTAGGTCCAGCTGTAATCAGCTTGGCTACAAGTGTATCTTGCAGGACCTCGGGCCAACCCATATATAGAGTGACATAAAACAGCTTGGGTAATACTTCTTTATCTACTTGTAAGAACACAGTGAACAAAGAAGATGGTTAAAACAATAAGCTGAACTTCAAATACAACACCATTTTTTCTTCAAGAAATATGCCCTTTTGACTTCCGTACCTCTCCTGCCCACATTCTTCCAAAGACTAAGATGTTGCCTTCTCTGCAAACTGCTGCAAGATGGAGTAAGTTTAACTACTTGAAATCTCTGATTAAAAAGTCACCTCTGCAGGTTTCCAAATACCAAATCTTCAAGTCTTCTCACCCATCAAACCAGGAACCATAAATGTCATGTAGTTTGATATTGACCTGAAATACCATTAAGTGTTACAGGTTGCTACAGAAGGGGTAATTACTTTCTGCGAGACAATATTTTAAAAATATTAATATATAGTTTATTAATATTAAATATTCAGAACTCGCACCACCCCGACCACCATTTAGTAATAATAACAGGCTCTTTGCAAAGTTATGGAAACTATATACAGGTTATAATAGGATCTGGAAATAACTATTAAATATATACATTAACTGAACTCGATTTAAACTGGAAGAGAAGGCTTTGCGGCCAGTATACCGCTTGCTCACTAGATGGACACAAGGAGCAACTTTCTGCTTATGGCAGAAGGCAACAAGAGGCTTTTGGTATTTACTCGGAAAAGGGTTATTATCTGACAGCACCCAAGGCTCGTGGCGCGGTTACTGTCGGTAGTCGTCAGAGGCTTTAGAGTTTCCTCAGGCTTCTGGCCACTGGAGAAAGGAGATAGACGATCTCCGATCTGTTCCTGGCTTTCTGGACGATCTGTATCATCTCCAAAGCCTCCATCTGGGCAGAAGGCTTTCAGGTGCAGGCAGGATGTCTTGGGATGTGCAGTCTGGGCACGGTGTCACACCGGCTATACAGGCCAAATGCGTGGAGGCAGCAGGCACAGATGCAAGCAGACACAGCTTGTAATGGCAAAAGGCACGCATCCTGTGTTCCCTGCTCCTTTTATCCAATACAGCCCGAAGATCAATGGGCCCTTGGACATGAGATAGCCAATCAAATGGCAGTTAGCCAAGATTTGGCCATATTGGGTGAAGCCATAGGCTTGCTTTACCCTTTTTTGGGCAGATCACAGGCTTGCATAAGGCAACCGTGTGCACCCTGTTTACTGCAGTTGCTGGGCTGACCCCAGACTTAGTGGCATCAGGTCCTTTGTCCCTTTTCCCGCAGTTGCTCTCCCCAAAACAGAAGAGGGAGAGTAGAAAAACATGCCTGGGCAAGCCAGGACACGTACAAGCCTAATTTGGCCTGTTTAGGCCTACCATGACACAGGTCTGCTTAGTTCCATCACTTGTCCTCAACTAAAACTGCACGTACTGGGTCTGAACCACAGAAACTGATGAAAATCTGTGAAACAAACCTTAACTGGCTCATTCTACCCTATATATTAAGTATGAATATGTATATACACGTGATAGCAGAGAAGTGGCAAATCGACTTCAATACACAAATGCGATATTCTATTTTATAGTCTTTGTTCTACTAGGCGAAAGACATGGATTTCATGGAATTCAGAAGTCAAGATTACAGCAACAAGAAAGAAGAGAAAACTGACAGACTAGATATATAACTGCTGGTAATTAGATTAACAACGGATTACCTTGGGAGAGGGAATTTATTTCCACACTCACATTTGAACTGCATCAAGGATTTTAGAAGGCACAAGCAGTAATCAGTAAGTAATACTAAAAGCTTTTTTTAATATGAACTGAAATGTTCCATAAATGGACTATAAAAGGACTACTCTGGCAGATAGTCAGGTACATTCTTGGTAACTTTTTAAAGTTTAGAAGATACAAAGAGATTTAAAAATTTATGGAGATCTCCCAGTGAGAACATTCTGAGCTACTCAGGATATAACAAACAGCAATAAGTGGTACCTTAAATAAAAAAGTTTGTCTGTGAATATGGTATGCAGTTTTAATAGCAAGTCTGTTTCAAGCAAAGCCACAATACAGACCATCTACAGCAAAGTCCCTTCCTCCAAGTGGTGAATTAATTTAGGGAACAACTTAATAAGTGCATCTGTGACTCAGATCAAGAGGAAAAAACCAAACTGTATTCATCCCAGTGTTTTTAAGGATAATTATTTTTAATATAAGGCTAATTTCTGAACTAAGGGAAAAATCACTAATAAATGCTGACCAATGAGACCCCAGAAGATAAGCTTCTGTAGCAGGTTCTCAGTGCTTTAAGTGATATAAACAGGCATTTCAAACTCAGATGATGATGATGATTCTTGTAAGTGGTGTGGTATAATCTTAGTTTTCCAGTCTTTAAGACTTCTTTCCAGAGGAATGAAAACACTTAATACATGCAACTCGCCTAAAATCTGCTACTTCAATTTGCGGAGAAAAGCAGGAGCACGATTTGAGAAAAATTAAGTCAAAGATCAGAAAGCAATAAATTTTAGACTCAACGTTAGTTAGCTACAGAGAAAAAACAACCTAGCACTGCAATTACATATTTAAAGCTAGAAATAGTAAGATTTTAACAACTATTAAAAACTTTGTCAGCATCGCCTCGAGGTGACGATATCTGCACAAATCACTGCTTCAGTGAAATAATCAAAGGAATAACAAATGAAGCAACATTCTTGTATGACCTGACATGGTAAGAGGAAGACACTAAGACTGCAACAGAAAACATCTGCTCAAAATTAAGGACTCCAATACAAAACTCAAAGATATATGTAGCTGAGCTGTGTAGCACAGAATTACTTAGCTTTGGCAAATAATCAACTTGGGGAAAAGAATATCAGAAAAGCAACCCTAATACTGCTCAGTTATAGCAGGACCTTTGGATGAATCAACTACTGCTTGGCAAAACACAAACTATCATCAGAATTAGAATACTAGTATAGAATGCTTGCAAAATACTTATGTTGAAATCTTCTGTATTTGAAAGTATGTCTTTGAGATATTTCTAGGATTGAATCTCCCAAGATTTAAACCTTCTGACTAAGGTTGCCCTTAAATATGAAGGCATAAATGACCATGGAAAGGATTTTGCTAATATAATATAGAACACGTGCAAGAAACATTGTTAAAATACTCCTTAATAATTAATATTTTTTAGCTTATGTGGTATATACTTTTTTAGTCATATATATTTAGTGCATATATAGGAATGCAGAAACACAAACATATTACTGCTAAATAATAGGGGTATGAATATTTTAATGCAGATGCTGCTGCTACATTAAAGCAGATTTCCTAGTTCTGGAAATGAAACTTAAGTATGAAAATTCAATCATCAGTCTCTGACAGTTGACATTAACGTGGAGCCTTATAAATCTGCCCTTAAAGAAAATAAGAGTAAATAAAAAGTAAATAAAGTCAGTATCATTCCTCATCTGTTTTTCTTTTCCTGGAAAGCATTCTGATAGTAATCTTTTTTCCAGACAGATTATTCTGCACATGGGTGAAATTCTGCTCTTTTCTCCAGTCTCCTCAAAGATTGGGGAAAAAGATACATTTCAAGAAACAGAGCAATGTCAGCAAACACAACACAAAACAAGATGTAAAGTTCAGCATAAATTACCTACATAGGATTCCATACTATGCAAAATGAATTATATTTATCAGTGCATGAGAGTATCACAATACCATTTCAAGGAGAAGAACAAAAGACAACCAACCAACCTCCCAGGTTAAAAAGGACACATTGAAGAACTGCTAATACTTCTCTCTGCAGCTGTCAAGCTGTCTTAAACAACACTTACTGGCCTTTCCCTATGTAATTGCATGCAGGGACATGCATTCTGCAGTTCAACTACACAAAATACATAAGCACTTCAGAACTTAAAATGATGCTTCAGAGGATTTCCAAGTACTCTCTTACTAAGAAAGTTTAAAGAAAAAGTGAAGAGCTAGTAGTTAAAGAGTAAAACCAACCCCTACAATTTAATTAATTTATTAAATCTAGATCTACCTTAAGACTGTATTGCAACAGCATATCTGTGGACACCTCGCCACGTTCGCCTCCTTGATTTCTATCTCACTTTACAAAAAAAACAAACAAAAAAAAAACCAACAAAAACAACCAAGCCCAGGATCCTTTTGTAGGTCTATCATTCCTGAAATTTTCATCTAGGGCATGAAAGTCAGTATATCCAGAAGAGCAAGGCCTATACTCCCTCAACATCTCTCCATTCTGCCTGTAAACTTGTGCAGATACAATTAAGTGTCTCTGTAACTGAAACTTTCTAAACCTTTCTATTATTTATGTAAGAAGAAATACAATCCTGTACTCTCATTCATCTCTATATTGGATTGCAAAACCTAACATGGGAGTAGATAAAATTAAAAATTTGCTGAATCACGTGATTTCTAACATTAACAAAGAATGAACCTGAGGAACACAAGGTATCTCTCCATAGTAATAAAATAGTTCCCATATTTTCTTGTTATTTCTTTACATATGTACAAGTTTCACATTTTGTATATATGCATACATAAATACTGTCTTTAATAAGCATTCAGACACTGAAACTGTACCATTACATAAGCCTCTGACTGGCTATTTTTCAATATTTAACATCTTAAGTCTATGAAATTGTCTAAAGACTTAACCTGACATCATTATCCTAGGAATATGCACAAGTAAATGAATCTAAGGAATATTAATAGGTTTTGACACCAATGAAGGCATCCCTGTATGAAAAATAAAAAGTCTACAGAAAATTGACTTAATGTCAGTCTTTAATATTATCACAGTATAAGCAAGGTTGGAAGAGACCTCAAAGATCATCAAGTCCAACCCATTACCANTTGCTGCTTACATTTAATCACACTAAGCAATGCAAGTTTTATATATATATTTTTGCGAAGAATTAGATAGCATTAAGTATTCAAGGAATAGTAATCAGCCTCAAGGTCACATGCTGTATAAATCATTAAGCCTATGAAAACCAGAAATCGTTCAGACAGGGTCCTGAGCTTACAACCAGTATAGTCCTACAAAGAGGAAATTCACATGGCAAATGGACATCAAGACACAATATACAGAACAGCCTTTAAATAACAGTAGCAGCCTTTCCCTGGTCAGGTTTTCAACACTGGGTTGCAATTCTAAACATGACAATTTTCTCCTCTATTTTTACATAAGTTCAGGATTTCTCTTTCAACCATGTGACTGTTTGAGAGAGCGAATAAGACAATTGCACATCACAGAAAAAGTTCTAGGTTTTCTCTTTTTAGCTTTAAACAGTAGCTGTCTGATTACGCCACTATAACAAATATCTTTGAACTGTTTAACTTACTAACACAGTTAAAAGGAAAAAACCAAAATCCTGAATATGTAATTCATAAGGCAGCATATTTTCCTTAATTTTCTCAAAGTGTACAATATCTGTACTAATTCTCTGTAACTAGATACGATCTGAATCCATTCTCAGAGAATCTGTGTCGAATAAACATTTGAAACATCTTAAAGACTAACTAAAACCATCTTTGTACTACACTGCAAGGCAAATGATTTTTGGATGTTTTGCATTTTTATGCTAAATAGTGCAGCTGCAATTGATAAAAAGCAATCAAGCTAATTTAAGTCAATCATGTCCAGGAGGTTCTCATCACTTGCCTAAAAATGCTCTCACACTCACTTTAAGGCTTTACCACAGCAAGTAGCTTCTCACCCTTCCCCAAATTTTAGTACCTTAAAGTTCTCTCTGCACCTTATTTAAAAAGGAAATATAATTCTTATGGAGTAAGAGTCCCTAAAGTTTTACACTAAATCAAAATTTTATGGCTCATTTGAATAAAAACAGGATGATAGTGCCACTTGAGTACAAATGCAATCTATCACATGTCACCTTTAGCACGTATCAAGGCATCAAGTCTAAAGTAAACTTCTAGCAGTCAAAACGCACAAATGTTATCCCCTGGTGAATAACCTGGATTGCATTACTGAGATCATAACGTATGGTTTGGATTCATTACTTAGATTTATCAGTGTGGCACATCACGGCTGCCACCCTGAGTTCACTCTCAGCTGCTGCATTTGACATTTTAAATGGCATCTTAAATTGTAAAAATTTGCATTAACTATTGCCACTGCCTTTTAGGCCTATAAAACTATTATAGCTGTGCATGAACTCCTAGATAAGGAAAATCTAACATAACAAATCTGAATTCTGTTAGGTTTCTTATCCATGTGACCAACCCACACGTGCATGTGACTCTTGACACTTTTCAGCCAGTTCAAAAACAATTACATAAGGAGAGGCCTTTAACTTGAAAGCATGCCACATCTTTATCCCTGTTTCCCATGAGATGGTTATAGGGTTCAGTAAAACAACTGGAGTGTGAAGCAGAGACCACATAACCATCCCCTGGATCACTTTCTCCTCCATGAAGAGATGAAAGCAGGCAACAGCAGGTGCTATCAAATTGACTTAAATCACCATTATGGCTTCTCTTCACCTTCTGTTTGAGCAGCCACTCAAACCATTTGCTTACTGTTCCCACAAAAGCAAATAAGCAAAATACAGAAAATCCTGCAACTGACATAAGCAAAGTTTGAAAGATACCCTGGTCTTCAAGCTATAAAAACTCCATCTGCCTCAGTGCAGCAAAGTAAGTTATAATTGCTGAGATTATTTCCCTAAAATATTTTGGTATGTGGTTGACCTAAAAGTTTTTGTTTGATAGCAAAGGTTCTCTTTTTACTGACTGACATGCTTTTTTTGCCCACTCCTCCTCCCCCTTTTAATACACCAAACTGTTAAAGAACACATCAAACAACAAAAGCTTTTCATAAAACAGTTTATCTTAGAACTGTGAGTGGATAACAATTCTTGGACTTATGTAAGACTAATCTAATTATTGTGATTAATAACACATTGCAACTCTGAACTCTTGTTCTAGAAATGCTTCTTCTTGTTATGCATCAGATGACAAAATTCTTCACAGTACCTAAACCACCACAAAACAGACAACTAACAGGCAACACCTACCTTGGTAGTGTGAAACCTGTCTCTGGACAGAGATCATACTTGGAACTCTCTGCTCAGTTTGGACTTTCCCAGTATGAGACAGGAACTGAAATTCTGTGTGAGTCCAGCTGGTGCTCTGCCTGAATGATTATGGGATTGGGGCATAAAATACACTAGGAAAGGCTGAGCCCCAAGTTTCTGCAACCTGAAGAAAAAGCCACACAGATCTTACTGCTCTCTTCAATTACTTAGTGGGAGGGTGTAAGAAGACTGAGTCCTACTCTGGATCCTGGAAATTCCACCTTGATACAGAAAAGCCCCACATTTACTACCACATGCTTGGCTAACTTCATCCCTGATATATCCAAAACTTGACTGGACGCAGCCCTGATAACGTCCCCTAATTAAGACCTGCTTGGGCAAAGGACATCTACAAGCCTCACACAAGTGATTTTATGGTTCACCTGAACCTCAGTCTCAATCTGTCAGTCTCCTATACCTCCTACACTAAAAGCATAGAAAACAGATATGCTAACACTAAGCCTAGCACCACAACATACCACACCAAGTAGCCGCCACTAGAAAAGGAAGCACCTGTAGACCAACTACCCTTGAGAATCTCCCCAAATTCAGAGAGATGGGCATGCAGCAGCTAGTCTGCATAGGTTACTGTGAAATGCACTGCATAAGAGAAAGTCACAGAATTACAGCTATTCTGTGAGTTTGTTCACAGGAAGTGCTTTAACCATCCTTTGCACAATAAACTTGAACAAAGATGATCAAAGCTAGCTATAAAATATGTCAACAAAAAGGAAGATGTCCTTGAAGATGATCAGAGGGCTGGAGCAGCTCTCCTATGAGGACAGGCTGAGAGAGTTGGGGCTCTTCAGCCTAGAGAAGGCTTCAAGGAGACCTTAGAGTAGCCTTCCAGTATCTGAAGGGAGCCTACAGGAAGGCTGGGGAGGGACTATTTACAAGGTCTTGCAATGACAGGACAAGGGGCAATGGGTTTCAACTGGCAGAGGGAAGATTTAGACTGGATGTTAGGAGGAAGTTCTTCACAGTGAAGGTGGTGAGACATTGGATCAGGTTGCCCAGGGAGGTTGTGGCTGCTTCCTCCCTGGAGGTGTTCAAGGCCAGGTTGGATGAGGCCTTGAGTGACCTGTACTAGTGGGAGGTGTCCCTGCCTACGGCAGAGGGTTGGAACTGGATGATCTTTGAGGTCCCTTCCAACCTTACCACTCTATGATTCTTAACCCTATTTCTAATACCTTCAGGAACAAATTGCTAGAAGACTCATCTCATTTTTAATAACTACATTATGCCACCATGAAAAATTAGAAAAAATAGTCTTTTGATTTCAGGTCCTTTAAACGTGTTTTGCTTTATTGCAATAAATGAGTTAGGTTGCAAATGGAATTACTTTAGTTAAAATGCAAAACAGGCTGAAAACAAATAGTAATTGGCATAAATCAGAATAGACACACAAGATTTAGGCACCAGATAGAGTATTTAGCAAGCAAAGCCCAATAAATGGTACTGCTTGATAAACAGAACAGTCACAACCTTGCATAGCAGCCCTAATACTCTAGAACAGTAAATTCTTATTGCTCTGGTAGTGGCACTCAGGAAAGTTATCAGGCTGGTCAGACATTATTTCTCCTTCACAAACCCATGCTGACTGCTACAAATCACCTTCTCATCTGTCATACATCTGGAAATTTTTACCAGGATTATTCTTTCTTAATTATGAATTTCCAAGAGATCAATGTGAAACTTACCTGGTTCTCCGGATCCTCCCCCTAGGCTTTCTTAAACCTAAGGGCAACATACTCTTTCTTCCTGCCCTCAGAAACCTCCCCACACATGATCTTCCAAAGATCATTAACACAATGCCATCAGCACTTGTAAGCTCACTGTAGCAAGGCCAAGGGACTGCTGTGTGTCTGGTTAAAAATACACCTATACCTATAGCCCTATACCTGTATGCTCAGATTGGATCTCCCTGTTCCTCCCAGATCACTTGTGCCTGCTCCCACTCTTTGTATCAGTCCTTTTTATTTAGCTTTGTAATTAAAAGGAGGGATGAGAGCTGATTTCAGTTACAGAAAAGTAACAGTTTATAAAAATACATGAAACAAAAACATTCTTGTGTATTTTCACAGTTCCTGAAAGCATTCTTCTCCCAGGAAAAACCTATGTCATTGTAGCTTACCCTCTCACTATGTATGTGACAAACTGCTTCAAAATTTACAACAGAGGATGACACAAAATTAAACTAGGTTTCTGCCAGACCACTAGTACACAGAATCATGCTGGAAGAGAAAATCGTAACAGAGGCAACTGGCATTTCAATGCAGAGAGGCCTGAACTTTTGCTTGGCTCACAAACCAATACAGCTGCAGGGCTGGGCAACAACCGTGAGTCACCACCACATGTGAGTCTTGGTCAAGTCTGACAAAGATTTCCTGCCGGATTTAAACTTTTGGGGTTTTTTTGGTAGTTTTTTTCCCCAAGAAATGGAGGACAGGTTGACCACACGTGTCTGTGTTTGTGGCCTGACACTTGGCAGGATAAACTTCATTATGTTTATGCTTTGGAAAACTACTCTCAATTGTTTCCGGTCTGTTGCAAACAAACCTACAAGCTGTATTAAATATGTACCATTTTATTTACCACAAATTTATGAAATCATGCATAAAATCCAAAAAGGGATAAAATAAATGAAACTTCTCCTCCCCTTCCCCTAAATTTCTGGCTACATTTCAAAGTAAACAAAGAAGCAAACCAATCCTTATACTGAAAGGGTTATTTAAAGGAAAGATAAGACTGGCCTTAAAAAAAAATAACAAACCAAACACACACCACATATTACTCAGTAAGGGAAAGCAATTTTTTTTCTTCTGTCAACTTATGTAGAAAGACAAAGCAACTCCACATTAAATTAGCTTAGTAATTGTCTCTATTAATGAAGAAAATTAAATTTCTTGCAGCCAAAAGTGTAAAATGAAATTTACATGTGTCAAAAGTTACATAAATTGATAGTATAAGATTTCTTTATTGCAACTCAAACAACATTGATCTGACTAGGTACTGCAGAGAATTAAGGATAACATAGACTTACATTTCTCTGCTTTGTTAAACTATTCAAAGACAGAAAAGAATGTGGAGCTGTACCAAGACTCAAAATACACATTCTGCTTGAAATTCAGTGTAGTGCAGAGCCCATTAAAAATTACTCACCATGTTATGTTCTAGATTTCAGAAATATAGCAACAACGGCAAAGTGTAATCTGGAGCTCAAATACATCCGAGCACTTTTTCTTTTGAAGACACTTTCCTTGCCATGAAAAGTCTGTGCTTATTCTTACATGACTTTGATATTTATCTAAATTTAAAGGTTAAAGAAACTCCCAAAACAAATCTTTTTAGTAGTAAGCCATCTTTCATACAAACCAATGACCAAAAAAGTCACTTCTGTTAGATTGCATATGACAAGCAAGCATCATGATCATTTTTGCAGAAATGCAAAGAAAAAAGAATCTTAGGTACTGCTACTGGTGCAAATTTTCAACAGTTTTTTTCCTTTTTTTATTGTTATTTGCCCTAAATTGTAAGGCAACACTCGTATCCTCAGTGAAGAATATTTCACCTGCAACGTAAAACACTTACTATGTTTTTTCTAGTAGGAAGTTATTTCCTATTGCTCCTCCAAACTTACAAGTGTTTTAAATACAACCACAAACAGTATACATACCTGAAAAATAGCAAATTATTATTTATGACAAAAAAACATATATATGTAAATGTGTAGATAGAATAGATACTTATTTTCATTTCATTTAGGTATTTTAGGAAGACAGTTCTTGTATATAAATAACACATTCCAGAAATCAATTTAGTGTTGCTGTAATGCCACCTCCCTGGGCAGCTCATTCCAGTGCCTCACCACACCCTCCGTGAAAAACTTTTTCCTAATGTCCAATCTGAACCTCCCCAGTCTCAGCCTAAGGCTATTCCCCCTTGTTCTGTCTCCAATTACCTGTGAGAAGAGACCAGCACCAGCCTCTCCACAACATCCCTTCAGCTAGTTGTAGACAGCAATGAGGACTCCACTCACCCTCCTCCTCTTCAAACTAAACTGCCCCAGCTCCCTCAGTCACTCCTCAGGAGATTTATTCTCCAGGGCCTTCCCCAGCTTCACTGCCCTCCTCTGTACCCACTCCAGCACCTCCACATCTCTCTTGTTTTGTGGTGCCCAAAACTGAACACAGTATTAGAAGTGTTGCCTCATCAACGCCAAGTACAAGGAGACAATCACCTCCCTACTCCTGTTTGCCACAGCATTTTTAATATGACAGGATGCCATTGGCCTTCTTGGCTGCCTGGGCACACTGCTGGCTCATATTCAGCTCCTGTCTATTACAAACCCCAGATCCCTTTCTGCCAGGCAGCTCTCCAGGCACACTGCCCCAAGCCTGTAGTTTGCTTGGGGTCATTGTGATCCAAGTGCAGGACCTGGCATTTGGCCTTGTTGAAACTCATCCCATTAACGCTGGCCCATTGATCCAGCCTATCCAAGTCCCTCTGAACAGCCTCTCTACCCTCATTCAAAAATCAACACTGCCGCCTAATTTGGTGTCATCTCTAAACTTTTTGATGACACTCTCTATGCCTGAATCAAGGTCATCAACAAAGAGATTAAAAAGATACACTCTAAATGTAATTGAATTAATGGAAAGTACTTTAAGTATTTTCTTGAAACTTCAATAATTCAAACATTTTCAAGGGGAAAACAAGCATGTGGTGAACATGATCCAGAGCAGTATTTATGCACTCAGTTTTTCCCACCCTATACCACTCTTGTGCTTGATCTCACAATGTAGGTCAGCTAGAACAAACTTGTCTTTAAAGATAACAAGTATCTGTTATGTTTCTTTGACCTGAGGAAGAATTTGAAAGACAAAAGCAAAAGGACATGAGAAAAAACACTCTTCATAAACACAGTATTTGCAGAGTTGTTCCAGCCTATCTTTAGCCAACTCTGTTAAGTGTCTGACACACGCTTTGCTCGCATCAAACTTAATTCCACTGAAAGTAGCAAACCTAGCAAAGGCGATTAGCTTCTTTGATATTCATATAGGGCTTGCCTATTTCAAAAGGAAAACTTTACCTTTTTTAGGGGTTTGTTTGTTTGATTTTGTTTTTTTAAAAATCAACACCACGTATTACGAAACACCAGAACTGAAGTTTGCCTTTGCAAAGATAAGAATCTTAAAACAGGCAGCCAACAATTTTCTACAGAAACAAAATCTTTCTTACTCATTTTATTCTAGCTTTTTATCTAATTCTCAATCCAACTTTATACTAGGTATGAATATTTTCAAACCTCTCAATATCTAACTCCCTGATTTTTTCCTTAGTGTCTACGTCTACAATACTTAAATACATTTCTTCAGAGCAGAAGTCTGGCTCAGATGTTTCAGCTGCTCTGTAGACTTCTGGGATAGAAATGTCAGCAGTGGTCTAAGTATTAACATTCTGTTCAATCTCTCCTGAGTTCCATCCTCTCTTTTTCACTCATTTCCCATCCTCTGTAAAACACCAGACTGTCTTTAGGCTTTAGACTATTATTTATCTTTGACAAAAGTTTCCTCTCCTTTCTTTCACTTGTAAAGGCTATTCCTTCAAATACATCAGAAATATTTGTTTGCCTTCTTAAAATACTTATCCACACTTTTCTAAATTTTTATTTCTTTTAGCATGCTACTGCTGCACAATTTCTTCTGTTAAACTAAATATGCTATAACACTGAAAATGTTCACAGTTAGTTACTGTTTTTGAAAGATTCTTGCTTAGCAAAGAAACAGATTTGTGGCAAAGAGTACACAGTGGAAATTCATCAGGATGCTTGAGGAGTCTTTAAATAATTACAGCTGGAGGAAAGGCCTTGAGTGACCTGTACTAGTGGGAGGTGTCCCTGCCCATGGCAGGGGGTTGGAACTAGATGATCCTTGAGGTCCCTTCCAACCTTACCATTCTATGAAAGGAAACAGGTAGGGAAAAATCATGTAAGAGCAAGAAACTTACAACACATAGTGTCTGTGTTGTACATCTGCAAACCTTGGCATTCTCATCACTTTTTACATTCCGCACTCCTCAAAAATATGGAAAATAACATTGAGAATCATAGCAGTAAATTAATCTTCTGTATGAAAATGACTGTATTCAACAGAAGCACAGAGCTATAATTCAAAACCTTTCTTCTTTGTATCTCACAGAACAGAGGGTAACCAAAAGGCAATTACACAGATTTGGGTTACTTAACCTCAGATAATCCTACTTCTTCAATAAATATTACGACATTGCAATTTTTTATTACACAAGAATAATTCTAGTAATGCTATCAGGAGAAGGCATATGATCCTGTACAGGAAATACAAAAGTAAAGGATTTGTTTGAAGAGCTCAAATTTAAGTTATAATGATATATATTAAAATAATAACAGGAAAAGAATCAAAGAATCTAACAGACTGAGAACTGCACCACAATCAACTGATTGAACAGTTCACTAACATTATTAAGCACTTATATGACTATAGAGCTAAAAAGAACATTTTTCAACATGGACAGATGATTTGACAACCTTGATACAAGCACTTTTTACCTACTTCAAGTCCAGCAAATGTTAATTAGCATCCTGCCTTTGAAAACATTGATGAAAAGCCTGTGAATTTTAATTAAAACACAACTATCCATCTTTAAAATTTTTTGCTCCAAGGACATTAACATCCTTGTATAACTAGGTGCTACCATGCACAGTAGTTGTTTAGCCAAGCTGGTTTTTTTAAGTGTCTGACCAATATTTTCATGGGTCACTGTAAGCAACTGCAATTCCTCCCTGCTACAACTGGAAACTAAGATGATTGTTCCCACATGTGTGTGCCAGCTAACAGTCCACAAGGATTTCTATTTACTAAAGCCTTAAGGCTACACAACTTAACTGCTATGATTTCCCATAGTAGAGCTGTGAAGTACAAAACCTACCTCAGCAAGATAGTTTTTGCCACACATATTATTCCTCTCTTGTCTAAATAAACCAGTACATTTATGTCTAGGTTTCTATTTCATCCAATTTATAAAGTGAAAAAGTATCTCTCACTAACAGAAAACTGACAAACACAAAACTGAAATTCCATTAAGTTTACCATACCAGCTAGCTGAAAATATACCGAATAATGACACAAATTATTCAGGAGAAAATGCAGCTGCTGCTTCTTTTGCAGGAGACAAAGGTAAAAAGTACTTATCAACTAATCACACTTTTTTCCAAAGATTCTCACAGCCTGCATTACTCAATTTTACATATGGAAAGTACTAGAGAAATGGAGAGTATTATTAAACTGTATAATGTTACCATTTGAGACATGAAGCATATAACTTCAGTTTGCCTTAGCTGATCTTATTTGGAGGTTTCTTAAATATCAGCAGGTCACCTATGAAACCACTGATCTTTCACTAGGTTAGATTCTTACTTTGATTTTCCACTGTGATCCCAAGACCTGGAAATTTCCCCTAAAAGTTAAATAATGGGGGGGAAATAATAAAAAGAAAAAAATAAATATCTACAGTTGCCATTTCCCTATTTCAGTTATAGACATGAAAGTCTCTTATCTTCAGCCTTAAGGTCATTCACAGCTTACTCATAAAATCATGGCCCCCTGCAATCAAATTACTATCTCATGTCTTCGCACCAGAGAATCATTAAGGTTGGAAAAGACCTCTAAGATCAAATGGAACCACTGACCCAGTACCACCATGCCCACTAAACTGCATCCCAAAGTTTCACATCTACACATTTTTTGAACACCTCCAGGGATGGTGATTCAAACACTTCCCTGGAAAGCCTGTTGAAATGTTTGACCACTCTTTCAGTAAAGAATTTTTTCCCTTTGTATGCAACCTAAGCCTCCCCTGGCACAAACTGAGGCCATTTCCTCTTATCCTATCATGAGTTACCTGGGAGAAGAGACCAACACCCATCTCATTACAACTACCTGAAAGGGGATTGTAGGAGAGATGAATAAGGTCTCCCCTCGGCCTCTTTTCCAGACTAAACAATCCCACTTTCTTTGGCCACTACTCATAAGACTTCATTTCCAGACCTTTCATCAGCTTGTTTGCCCTTCTCTGGACATGCTTCAGGAACACAATGTCTGTCTTACAGTGAGGGGCCCAAAACTGAGTGCAGTATTCAAGGCACAGGTTCACTAGTGGCAGGTACAGAGGCACGATCACTTCCCTACTCCTGCTAGCCATACTATTCCTGATACTGGCCAGTGTGCTTCTGGCCACCTTGACCTCCTAAGCCTTCCTTAAAGTGGCTCTAGTCCTTTCTCTCCAGCTGTCTCTTAAGCACAAAGCTCAACAGCATGCAAAACTACTTCAGTAACTTCTCCTCATGCTTCATCATTACAGTAAAACAACATTAACAGTTACAGACTGGGGGGGGTTACATCTACCAGTTATTGTGTTCATTACATTACAGATTCTTTGTGTTCCCCCTGGTTTTGAATCTACCTGGTGAAATTTCAATACTGGCTTGAGGTGGCTTTTTCTTTGCATACACTGCCAATATAGTAGGATCATAGCTGGGCCCCTTTAGGTTTAATCACAGTAAAAGTAACAGAGTATTCAAAGAATAATTTCTGAAGCACTCCTATCAAAGTTGCTCTCCAAGTATCTCCAGTTAGGGAAAAAAAGGGTAGGTAACAGTAATAATATTTTCCTAATCATTTCCATCCACTAGAATCAAGCCTAATTAAACATTGATTTATCATCTCACAGTAAATTTTGCACAGTTGAAGACCCATTAAAGCTGTCTAATTGAATATTGTTTGAAATGGCCACAAGGTAATTTTCTGCAAATTAAGAACTGAGAGGAAACATATTTATCACTTTAAGTAAAATACTGACAAAATGCTTTTCATTTTCATCTAAGATAAACCTAAGATTCACTGAACTATTTGTCCCAAACAACTTGCATAAAGTCTTTACACATCAAAAACACAGTCTTATCTTTGAACTTCCATCTTCCCCCTTTTTATCTGGATTATTTTGTCCCTGTGCATCACTTTCTACAGACCCTACAAATAGAAGGGTGACTGAAAGGGTGGAGAGTTCCGAGGTAATTCCCTTCAAATTTTTTATGACATAAAATTATGTCCCCAAAAGAAAGAGTATTTAAAACTAACATTAAGAATGGATTCAGTTGCGGAGTATAAGTAAAAATCAATATTAAATCTTTCTCTGAATAAATGAATGCTAGGATATAACCCACAAAGCAGAAAATACATCTTTGGAACAGCATTAGACATCACGTATTTGAATGAGACTACAGATGAAGCTCTCAATCACTGAGGTAGGAATCATAGAATGGTTAAGGTTGGAAGGAGACCTCATGGATCATCTAGTTCCAACCCCCTGCCATAGGCAGGGACACCTTCCACTAGTACAGGTTACTCAAGGCCTCATCCAACCTGGCCTTGAACACCTCCAGGGAGGGAGCAGCCACAACCTCCCTGGGCAACCTGTTCCAGTGCCTCACCACCCTCACTGGAAAGAACTTCTTCCTAACATCCAGTCTAAACCTTCCCTCTGCCAGTTGAAACCCATTGCCCCTTGTCCTGTCATTGCAAGACCTTGTAAATAGTCCCTCCCCAGCCTTCCTGTAGGATCCCTTCAGATACTGGAAGGCTACTATAAGGTCTCCTGGAAGCCTTCTCTTCTCCAGGCTGAAGAGCCCCAACTCTCTCAGCCTGTCCTCATAGGACAGCTGCTCCAGCCCTCTGATCATCTTAACGGCCCTCCTCTGGACCCACTCCAACACTTCCATGTCCTGGATGGCTCTCAGAAAGTCACTAGTAAAACATCTTACTCAAAGTATGAGAAAAATTGTATCAGACCATTCTGTTTGATCTGTCTTCGAATAGTTGTGACTTGAAATCCTCTAACAGACAAACACAAAAACCCTTTGCTTCACCATTTAGCAAAATTCTATATTTAAACTGAAAGAACACTTAGGTAAGTTCTGCTTAAGTCTTTAAACTTACTTCCTTTCCCCATGTTCCTTTTTCCTAACCTGTTGCAAGGGCACACGAAACATGAAAACTGTACATAAAAGCAAAAGGGGTGGCAAATTCCACCTGAGATAAAAAGCCATTTGAAATACGCAACACACTGTCAAGAAAGTTGAAGAACTGTGAAGAGAGACAGAGTAAATGGCTCAAAAGCCCTCAGAACTGTGGTTAATACTTTGGGTGATCTTTCCTTTGCACGCACAGCAGCTCAGCTCTATCAGAGCAAGACACTAGCAGCCCAGAAGAGACCACACTGAAGTATCTGGCTCAGTCCAATTTGAAACAAGAAAAAAAAAAAAGTAACAATAGAAAAAAATCATTTCCAAGTAAAACTCTAAGAAAAATGTGAAATAACCATAGTTATACCATTATTATTGCACAATTAAAAGCAGGTTTGCATTTCAAGCAATATCAACTATCAACATTGTAACAGAAATAAAAATAAAGCATTTGTAGTTTTCTTCCAAGTATTTTGTGTTGTCTGCTTTTATTTGCCTTTTATGCAAACTGAGAGCTGCCAAGAGTCAGTGATTTCACAGCCCTTCTCTATAAACAGATCTGTTTAAAAGAAAAACCAGACTGCAATAAATACCTACTATAATCACCTTTCCTCTTGATTTTTATTAGGTTGTCTATATTACTACGTGTACACTGAACATGCCAACAAACTTCACCTATTTTTCTAACCCATCTTCAACTGACAGGAATATACTCAAAATTTGCAACACTTATTTATAGGTATTTCTTTATTTCACAATTTGTTAACATTCAAGTAGAACACCTGCCAGTTTGAAGCTGTGCTATCTACAGCAATGATACACTAAGTTGCTGTAATCATTGTGAAATGGTTGTATTTTCCCCACTGAGCTACCTAGACAAAGTGAATATGCAAATACAGTCTCGAATTGTACCACCAAATTTAAAGTACACAAAAGGTAGTGTCTCCTCTTTTCAAAGCATCCCAATGATTATCTATGGTGTTTAAGCTCTTTCTCTCTGCTGTAACAGCATAAGGCTTCATTTTGTTATGTGATGTTCTTCATGTTAAAAATTCACAATGGAGCACACATTTTCAGTGTTCTGTAGCCACACTAGCCTGACTCTGGCTCATTTTTATCTGACCTTAAGGTTTCCCTATCATTAATAGACAGATAATCAAAAAAGACCATATACATTAGGTAGGAAAAGCTTACATGGTTTGGCACTATTACCCTTAAAAATGGAACAAACTGAAATGCACGTAGCAGAGCTGGTGAACTTTCTAAGGACTGGTTCTGAATATTTTTCCTACTAGCAATAAACCACTTTCAGACCTCCCAGCTCTGGCCACCATGATAGTTACTGCTTTATAGGACTATAATTTTTTGTTTCAGCTGTCAATAAAAACTTCAGATGATAGCTTTCTAAGTCAAATAAACCTATAACAAAAAACCAAAACAAAACCACACTGACTTCACTGAGACAACAGAAACACCATGCAAAAAGCACATGGTGTTTAGATCTAGACTTATTGTTGGGTTTACATTTTCTCACATCATGTGACAAAGTGCCATTGTGATCAGCATCTGATCCAATTAATCCTGCTTGAAGAAAATCAACTATACTCATCAAAAAAAATCCATATGTCCTTATTTGTGATATCTGCTATAACACTGAACAAACAGATACACTCATCATGCCTCTCACTAATAGTCTGCATTCTGCAGACATTAGGAATCATTATAAAATTCTGCTTAGGCTGAGTAAAGTCCTGCACCTGTGTATGCTGGGATACACCAGATGGAAAGCAGCTTTGCACAAAGGATCTCACTTGTGGTCCTGGTGGACACCCTGTGGAACATCAGACGTGCCCTTGTGGCAAAAAGCCAGATAGTATACTGGGCTGCATTAACACAGGTGTTGTCAGCAGGTTGAGGGAGGCAATTTCCCCCTCTACTCATCACTGGTCAGACCATACCTGGGGTATTCAGTTCTGAGCTCCTCAGTACAACAAAGACATCAGCATACTGCAGAGTGTCTGATGAAAGGTCACAAAGCCACTGAGGGATTAATTAAGGACTTCAATAAAGATTTTGAGCATCTCTCATATGGCAAAAGCCTGAAACGTGGAACTGTTCAGCCTAGAAAAGCCTGTGACATGACTACAAGTTTGAAGTTTTAAAATAACAAACAAAAATACTTTTCTGATTTGTCCTGGGTTGAAAAACTACTAAGTACATTGTGTGCTTAATTCTACCTACGTAACCTAAAAGATCTTATTCCTCAGATTTAAGATGCCCTACATCTCCTTCATAAAGTACAAGAAAGAAATAAAACATTCAGTGTATCTTAAATTGTTTTTGTTTTTTTTTAAAAGGCAATTAATAGTGACCAAAATTTGCACATTGTTAAAGTATATTAAGACCAGGTAAGTTGCTGACATAATTTAAAGTTTAACATAGTTTAAAGTCTCTGCCTCATAGGTAAAAGGTGCATTAGTCTAATGTTATCTTTTCAAAAGTAAGAAAGAAAGAAGTTTTGAGGCAAGTGAAGTTACCTCCCATTTAAAATCTGCTATTAGATAAAAATTTGCTAAACCCTTGTAAACAGTGGCTATATCAAAACATGTGATTAACTGGAATTGCAACTTGTTTTCTTTATGTTGCTTCTAATGCATCTCAAAATGTACCATATCCCAAAATGAACCACAAAATCATACAATAATAAGAATGGTTTGGGCTGGAAGTGACTTCTAAAGGTCATCTAGACCAAACCCCCTGCACTGAGTAGGGACACCCCTAACTAGATCAGGTTGCCCAGAGCCTTGTTGAGCCATACCTTGAATATCTCCAGCAATAGGGCCCCAACTACCTCCCTGGGCAACCTGTTCATGATAAAAAAAAACTTGTGTCTAACATCCAGTCTAAGTCTACTCTAATTTAAACCCACAGCCTCTTGTGTTATCACTACAAGCCTTTGTAAATAGTCCCTCTGAAGTTGTCTTGTTGCCCCCTTCAGGTAGTGCAAGGCTGCTATTATGTCTCCCCAGAGCCTTCTCCAGGCTGAAGAACTCCAGCTCCCGTGGCCTGACCTTGTAGGGCAGGTGTTCCAGACCCCTGATCATCTCCTCTGGTTCCACTCTATCAGGTTCATGTCCTTTGTGCATTGAGGGCTCCAGAGCTGGACACACTACTCCAGATAAGGTCTCACCAGAGAACAGTGAGAACTGATTCTGCCGCTTTAATCCATATGCAGCCCAGGGTGCAACCAGCCTTCTAGCCAGGTGACTCACATCCAGCTTCTCCTCCACAAGAGCTCCCAAGTCCTTTTCTTCAGGGCTGCTTTCTATCGCTTTTCCCCCTAGCCTGTACTGATAACAAGGATTGTTGTGACTCAGGTGCAGGACTCCGCACTTGGTCTTGCTGAACTTCATGATGTTCACCTGGGCCCATCTCTCCAGCCTGTCCAGGTCCCTCTGGACAACCTCCCATCCCTCTAGCATACCAAGAGCACTACTCAGTTTGGTGTCACCTGCAAACTTGCTGATGATGCACTTGTTCCCATTGTCTATGATAAAAATATGAAACAGTACTTGTCCCAGTACAGACCCTTGAAAGACACCACTTAGTCACTGACCTCCACCCGGATTTCAAGTCAGTGACCACTACTCTCTGGATAAGCCCATCCAGCCAATTCCTTATCCACTGAATCATCCAACTATCAAATCTGCAAGAACTGGAAAATCCAATTAGGGGAACGAAACTAATCACCATCAACAGTACAAGAGGCAATACAAACCTTGCAAAACACATTTGAACAGCAAAAGATTTAATATATGTAATCTTTACTACTCAATAACTAAATTAAGGTCTGCCAGAATTGCTGGAGTTCTTACCCTTGCTCTGTTACAATTATTTTGTATTACACACATACATTGGCTAGTCTATTAAGCAAGCTACAAATTCCAAAATTTCATCTGCATCTTTGTAACATACAGAAGTTAAGGCTTACAGCACAGAAGAATAATCAGAATCTTAGAAATACTTACTCCCTGCTTTCACGAGAATGGTGCAGCAGCCACAACAAACAGGAAAGCAGCCCTTGAGAGCAGAATGGGAAGCATGCCCCTCCAGGGATGGCAAGGAGAAGGACCAGGAGAAGCCCAAAGCAAAACTCTCTGCTCTGAGGCAGCTTCCCCCTTTTATAGTGAGTGTGATGTTTACAGTCTGAGACACACCTGTAGCCAACTCAGGTCAGCTGCCCCGGCTGACTCTAAACTGTTAATGGCCTACAGCTGGCCTAGGATTCTACCCCAGTGAAACCAAGACAAACGGGTACCCATTAAAACTTCATTTTATTTTCAGTCTAGTCAGCATTGTGTACTCCAAGCCCATGAAGTGTTTTAAATGCACAGGAAATTAACTAAGAGACAACATTTTTAACACTGGATTTACACATTTCATAAAATATGACAACCCTCTCAACTGTAATCCATTACTCTTATTTTTATGATCTAGGTTTCAAGATACCTACAGAGCTAATACACTGGGTTCTTTTAAAGACTGAAATTATTCATCATTTTAAACAAACAGATTTTACAGGAAAATACAACCAAAGATTAATCCTAGAATCCTAGAATCATATCATGCACCTTTCAACAATTCCCTTTAAAATACATCAGTAGCTTCACCCCTCAGAAGAGAAACACATCGCAGAAAAGAAGCATAAAGCCAGAAGAACCAAAAGGAAAAGTCAATCAGCTAACAGATGCAAAACAAAGGAATGAAATCATAGCAATCAAAACATTAATGCCCAGGCTCCTCCCATTGAAGCCAATAAGAATTAGGCACAAACAATTTCTTTAAATGCAATCACAGGTGATTCTAAAATACCTGTAGAATGAGAGCAGGTGTACTACCAAAACCAATTATATACTAAATATATTGTCATTTAAAGGGTTGTTAATTATTTCACTATTCTTTAACAAATTGCCTTCTACACAAACTTGCAACAAGCGCATAATCACCTTGACACCTGCTATTGACAAAATATTTCTATTGCATTTTCTGACTAGAAGATACAATACCTCTGTCTGAAGTATGGCAGCTCTCTGTTCTTTGGCAGTAAGAGACTCTTTAAGCACTTCAATGTGTTGCTTGCAATCTGAATTTTGATTGCTAAGGGTTTCAAGCTTAGTTTGTAAGGCAAGAAGTTCCGATTCTTTCTTTGAGAGTTCTTGTTTCAGTTGGTCAATCTGTAATGGGGGAAAAAATAGATCATTAATTTAATTTCCAATTCATAGGTGTACTTGCAATCTGAAAGATGTGAATGACCATGATATGAAAATTCAGACACCTGTAAATTCTGAAAGAAAATCAAGATTCAGACTTCGGTACTCAAAACTTCAATAGTTTCCTGTAATTTAATGTGCTCTGTCTTAACAATTATTGCCCTGCTGTTGCAGAAGTTAAAAGGAAACTTTTAAAGATAATACATAATGATTTGGCCTATAAATTCAGCATGGACCTCACTTAAGTTCAAAGGAATTTATCTTGCGTGAGGCAAGTCTGGCAGAACACCAAAAATGCATAGGAAAATTACTGTTCATAAAAGTATAAATTCAACCCAATAGGCTCTTTCTTCCAACAGCATGATTCTTGTGCTTTTTCATTGGCCAGTGTGAATCCAGGAGTTTTTTAGGAGCTTGATAAGGAAAAGCAGGCATCTTAGTAAGGTAAGGAAAACTGGGAAGTAGAATTTTAACCTTACTCTTCTTGCAAATGTCTTGCTGACCACCATTCCCAACTCCCTTTTTAACTCCCTGGCAGTTCATATGGAATTCTCAGGTATTAGGAAAGCCAAGCCAAAGAGATTAATTTAGGAGAAGTCTGGGGGAAATGTTATAAAAAATTCCACAGAGTGAAAGGTCTGTGAGACTGTAAAAGCATATCCTAGGGGAAACAGCAGAAACGCAGTCACTAAGACAGCTTCTGAATGTAAGTGAATTTAAGGTCCATCAGTAAATGTAATGGAATTGTGATTATACCTCCTTTTGCACAAAGTAGCCACAGAAAGCAGAGTGTGGTGGATTTAGAATATATGGATCTGAAAAAAAAGCACTGCACAATACATAGGATGGTGAATTAGGTGACGTATCTATCCTTTCTTAAAGTTCTGTGTTTTAACACTGGTCACCAGATGGGTTCAGATACACCACCTCATGAGGATTACTTGAAATAAAATGCCTCAGTGGATCTGCATAACTCAGAGAAACCACACTTCATTTGTGTTTGGAAAATTGTCTTGATGGCTGTTAACACCTAGGTACTTTTCTTTAAAATTCAAGCTTCAATTCTGCAAGAACCAGAGAAGAGCTAGAAGAGCTCTTTGCATTCTCTTCCATCAGGTGCATCCCAGCAGACACTTAAGATGCAAGAAATTTAGCAGGGTTAAATGAAAGGTGATTCAAAACTCCCCAGGGGAAAAAAAAGAAATCAAAAAGAAAAGCAAGTATCCACAATCTGACCCTACTCAATCACATCCTAAACATCCACATGGAACTGTTGGAGCAGGTCCAGAGGAGGGCCACAGAGATGCTCAGAGGGCTGGAGCAGCTCTGCTATGAGGACAGGCTACAAGAGTTGGGGCTCTTCAGCCTGGTGAAGAGAAGGCTTCGAGGAGACCTTAGAGTAGCCTTCCAGTATCTGAAGGGGGCCTATAGGAAGGCTGGGGAGGGACTATTTACAAGGTCTTGCAATGACAGGACAAGGGGCAATGGGTTTCAACTGGCAGAGGGGAGATTGAAACTGGATGTCAGGAGGAAGTTCTTTCCAGTGAGGGTGGTGAGGCACTGGAACAGGTTGCCCAGGGAGGTTGTGGCTGCTCCCTCCCTGGAGGTGTTCAAGGCCAGGTTGGACGAGGCCTTGAGTGACCTGTACTAGTGGGAGGTGTCCCTGCCTATGGCAGGGGGTTGGAATTAGATGATCCTTGAGGTCCCTTCCAACCCTACCATTCTATGATTCTATGATATTATAATATTTCGCAGATTGAATATTATGTGGCACAGTCATTGGAAACATTTACTGCTGATAAAGTATTTTTATTTTGCATTATGAGTGTATTCTTAAAAATTGAATTTAAAAAATGTTTATTCCAACTAGAGTTCATATGCATGTCAACATATTTATTGCTTATTTCTCTCGTCTAGCTGGTTGCTGTGCTTGGCAAACCTTCTCTGAGCTACCGTATCAAAATCAAGAATCTGTACCAGCACTAAAAGCAATCACCTTTACAGTCTGAAAATATCAGAATAAGAAAAANGCAGAAACGCAGTCACTAAGACAGCTTCTGAATGTAAGTGAATTTAAGGTCCATCAGTAAATGTAATGGAATTGTGATTATACCTCCTTTTGCACAAAGTAGCCACAGAAAGCAGAGTGTGGTGGATTTAGAATATATGGATCTGAAAAAAAGCACTGCACAATACATAGGATGGTGAATTAGGTGACGTATCTATCCTTTCTTAAAGTTCTGTGTTTTAACACTGGTCACCAGATGGGTTCAGATACACCACCTCATGAGGATTACTTGAAATAAAATGCCTCAGTGGATCTGCATAACTCAGAGAAACCACACTTCATTTGTGTTTGGAAAATTGTCTTGATGGCTGTTAACACCTAGGTACTTTTCTTTAAAATTCAAGCTTCAATTCTGCAAGAACCAGAGAAGAGCTAGAAGAGCTCTTTGCATTCTCTTCCATCAGGTGCATCCCAGCAGACACTTAAGATGCAAGAAATTTAGCAGGGTTAAATGAAAGGTGATTCAAAACTCCCCAGGGGAAAAAAAAGAAATCAAAAAGAAAAGCAAGTATCCACAATCTGACCCTACTCAATCACATCCTAAACATCCACATGGAACTGTTGGAGCAGGTCCAGAGGAGGGCCACAGAGATGCTCAGAGGGCTGGAGCAGCTCTGCNCAGAAATCAGATGTCAAGAAAATGTAATGACTGCAGGTGAGAAACTGCAAAAGAAAACATTCTCTTAAAAGCAAACTACCTTCTCCCATCCCTTGCCAGAACACGTAAGAAAGCACAGCAACTGAGACGAAAATGTGTACACAATGAACAATGGGAAAATCTGTCTATAAGATATAAAGACAAAATGTAGATCTGCAGCCAATCTGAATTACATCACATGCTTTATATGAGATCCATGTGAACATCACAGACACTTAATCTCTCTTAGAAACTCTTCCTGATTTTTTTCCATGACACAACCTACACCCTGAGAAATAATCAGAACCTTAAAAAAAGCTTCATTTTCCTTGCAGGTATCTTCTCTGTGTTCTAGAAACAGAATCTGTTTAGTATAAAGTTCTGGCTGCAAGACCTACATATTGCTAGGAGTTTGAAAGTGTGGTAAGAGACCTCAAATTATTTTTTTACAGAAATAAAAGTCAACCCAAAAAAATGTATTGAGTATTTATGCTTTTTGGCTGGTGTTTTCTTAAAGTATAATGGGTGAAAATGTAATAAAACTTCAATTACAAAAAAAAAAAAAAGTATCAACAATACCAAAGGCATAACAACAAACTGCATATTTTTTTAAAAGACATTTTAGACCTGAGTATATTTTTTTAAAAAATAAATAAATCTGCATTATCTAAGATTGTGTAAAAACAATTTTACAGGGCACGAAATAAACTTCTGTCTCCAGCAGATGTGTGCAAACATTTTCATATTGCAGTATCTTAGCTGGTGTGGAAGACCAACAGTCACAATTCAGTGAGATCTCCTGATCTCAGTACAAAAAAAGACAAAGGCTAAACCATTTTTATACTTTGTAAAGACTACCATGAAAACAACCTATAAGTCTGGGTGTAAATGCTGTAGCATCTAAAGAACTTCAGGTTTGTCCTCTGACTCTGACCTTCCCACCACACTCACACATTTCATATGTGTAATTTGCCTGTCACCACATTTTCAGCATTGCCCAATATAATCTTGCTTCACTGCCTTTCCTAAAACCATAGCTCCTTTGTCTTCCTTCTCAATTTATGATTCTCTGTCACCTCCCACAAATTTCGGCTTCTTAGATACTGGCACTTCCAGAAAGCCATTATGCTTTTTCTTGCATTATTGCTTTTATACACCAAAACCTTACATGACATTACAGAGAGTAAGTGGGAGACAAAGAAAACAAACCAAAACAATCACAGCGCTTATAGTAGCCTTCCAATATCTGAAGGGGGCCTACAGGGAGGCTGGGGAGGGACTATTTACAAGGTCTTGCAATGACAGGACAAGGGGCAATGGGTTTAAACTGGCAGAGGGGAGATTTAGACTGGATGTTAGGAGGAAGTTCTTTACAGTGGGGGTGGGGAGGCACTGGAACAGGTTGCCCAGGGAGGTTGTGGATGCTCCCTCCCTGGAGGTGTTCAAGGCCAGGTGGGACGAGGCCTTGAGTGACCTGTAGTAGTGGGAGGTGTCCCTGTCTATGGCAGGGGGCTGGAACTAGATGATCCTTGAGGTCCCTTCCAACCTTACCATTCTATGATTCTGTGATTTTATATTGTAAATTAAAATCAATGGACTAAATCCTTAAGTAAATAATTAAACGAAGCCACACTGATTATGCATCATAAGGATGTCATCTTCTGTGACAAAGGAAAACTGCTTTCTAAAGTGAAGGATTTAAGTAAAGGAAAACCAGTGGCAATCAAATAGACTGAAGTGGCTGCATATAGCAGACCACAAGTCCACCTGTAGATTCTAAATGCTATATATTGATCAAAATGCTGTAGTTCTTTTTATGTACATTTCTTCTACAGGATCACCTAGAATTTGCACACTTCCTTCATACAGTGTGAAAAGTTCTTATACGCAGAGTACCTGATTACAGCCTAATTAATTCTCAAAATTCAACTGCAATTTGCTGAATTCATCGACTGAACTTGCTGAATTCATAAAACACTAAACTGTCACTAGATTTTCTTCATTCATTCCTGTTGAAAGCACAATAGCATGAGAGTTCTAATACACAAAGAACTACTTAAACTCCAGAGTGCAAATTTACACCTGAAAAAAGCATCAGTGTTACATTAAATATTTGGTTGCTAACCAAAGGATGGATCCTAGAAAAGAAAGGGAAATCTTGCAAAGCAGAAATTATTTTTCAAAATGCATATCATCCTATATGTTTTCTTCATATCCATAATGAAGGCATTTGAAGCTTTATGTCATTTAGTTATCAAAACTTTAAGATTTGTTTTGACAGCATTAGTGTTGTGTGAGCAATGGCAACTTCTATGCCTTCAAAACCTGAGCAAGGGGAGTCCTCATTAAGTAGGCAAGGAAAGAAAAAAAACCTCAGTATTCTTTCTCACTTGTACAAATTCTATTCATTTGCAAGTCAAAATTAAAGCCTAGATATTTGAAAAAAAGTTAATATTACTCAGAATAACTCAAGAAAAGGAACATTTCCCAAGATTCCCTGCCACTTGCATACAATAAATAACATTCAGTATTGGCCTCTATTTAGTAATTTCCCATTTATTTAAATCAAGAACAGATTTAAACAAAGTTACACTTCAAGAATAAATGTGAAGTATTAAGAGCTTTCTAGCACCTATGACAGCTAACTGTGAGAAGAGTTTTGTTCTGCTCTGCCATCAATCAGTACTTCTGTTTATCAGAATTTATCAACAATTTCAGGTTCAACAGATCAGGCATAATAAGATCTGTTTGTTGACAGGTAGAAAATACTTTTCCACCTTGAAAGGTTCTTAGATGAATGATAAAAATAGTATCTTCAGTTGCAAATCTCAATTTTGAGTGGAAGAAAAGGACTGGTGAAAGAAAGCAGATAAAATTTCATCAGAATGTGGCACTTATCAAAGATCAGAAGATTATGACAAAACAAGGCATGTTTAATAGTCTTATTCAGCTGTTCTCTGTGCCATGGAAATATCCTGAATCTCCTCCTCTCAAGACCATCACAAGATTGTTAACAAAATACTAGGCTTTGTAAATTACTTTTATATCAACAGATTTTCTGTTGATATAAAACCAGGAGTTTTGCTATAAACCACTAGAACTAGATTGCTTTAAGTTAACAATGTTTAAATAGGCAATATAATCTTCTTGCTGATAATGTCACTAGGAACCTTAGCTACTTCCCCTAAGAGCTACTTTTTTCAACTCCAGAAGTTTGGGGTTTTTTTAATAAATCTGGATTAATTCCATGTGGCCACTAACACATCCATTTCTTCCATAGCAAACAGACACACACCCCCACAGACAAAAATGTGTCCCAATGTCCCAAGACACCAGCATTTCCTGTGGCAGTTTTAACAAGATCCTGCAGTTTCCAAACCAGGCAACAGCAACAGCTCTACAGAGATGGAAAAATCTTCAGTATCAACACTACTGTGTGTAGTGTTGAACATTCTTACTCCTATACTCAGTATGGAATTCAGATAAAGTAAAAGCATCTGATCAAGAAGATAATGAAGGTCTAATTTATGCAAGAAAATGGAAAATCAAAAAACTCAGATTCTCCAGAAGGTGCTGATACTATTTCATTCTCTGACCATACTGCAGCTGCATACTTGTGAATCTCAGCTTGCCCAACTCCAAAACAATGGCAATGATATTTATCTACCTGATACTGCAGACTTCCTACTTAAAACAGCTACACTGTGAACTATTTTTAGCAACAGACAACGGTAGGCAGAGAACTATGCCTGCAGTCAATTAACTCCTACTGGTTTTGCTTACATGGCCTCTAGAGAGGTAATAGTCCTACTCAAGCATTTTTTTCAGAGCTGAAAGAACACAATTTGGAAAAAGTGAATCAAACCACCTCAGTTCCCACACATAGACAACTTCCACATACACACACCCGCCCTAAATATTACATAGAACAAGAACACAAACAAGAACACAAAACTAGGATAGAAAGACTGAAAATAAAATCAGATTTCATAATAAACATTATTAATAACATTGTTTACCTAGATTTTACTCTGGCATTGTCGTTAAATTTTTAACATCACTGCACAAGATTAAAGCTGCCTTTCCTCTTCAGTGTTTCCACTTTAGACTACTGTGACTTGTTTCACCTCATTTTAATGCAGCTTACAAATAATATTTTTTTAAAACATTATTTCCAAACCCTAGGTTTATTTGAATGAAAATGGGAGCATCAGCTTCAATTTCCATCCATTTTTTTTTTTCCTTTTTGTTGAGTACTCTAATTCAGTATGTTATTCAAGGTAGAGAGCTGGAAATAAATGAGCATGAATTGTAATATTGTATATATTTATTACAAATTTAAAGGAAATTATAAAAATATCACAAAATAAATATTGAATTCACATACACACACCAAAAAAAAAAAAAAAAAAAAAAAAAAAATTAAATAAACAAAAACAAAAAAAAAAAAAAAAAAAAAAAAAAAAGACTATATGGAATGTTCATCCTTACTTAGCAGATAGGCACATCAGAATGAAAAGAGGTAAAAAGACCAGAGCTGGGACATCAATTCAGACATCACATCTGATGTATTTTAAAATGATGAACAAGGAATACTCTTTTGTGAGCCTGATAATACTGTTTTGTGAGCCTGATACTGGGAAACTGTGACATCCCTACACATTTACTGTCTGCTGCGGTCAACTCATAATTACCTATGTACAACAATTTGAAATTAAAGGTACTCTGCAGGAACAAAGTCATCAAATTCCAAGCCTTAAAATACTACAAGATTACAACTTGGCATCATCCATGAACTACAGTCCTTACTGTAAAACTACAGTCAAAACCAGGGGAAAAAAAGCACAACTGCAGTTCTGCCAAAATGGAGCAAGTCAAAATTACTAATTAAAAAAGCCAAGCCTAAAACGCCACACATAAGAAAGGGAAAATGCAGTATGTTATAGACTTAGGATTGTAGTAGCCTCTGCAGAAGTGTGAATAACCTCTTCTCAAATCAAAACATAAACCCACTATTTATCCAAAATGCTTTACTTTTCCATTGCTACTTCACATTGCATAGCAAGAGATTTACCAAGTGAGAGGATGCAGGGAGCTGCTTGTGTTGAAAAGGGTCAAGTTAGAACTTTAACTTTCTTTATTTAAACAGCATTATGCTATTTTCTTAATAGACAGTACCTTATTTTTCATGAACTTTGAGTGACTCTTGTAAACTTCTATTTGTTTGATTTCTTCTTCTCGGTCCTCTGTATTCAGAACTCCATTTGTCTTTAGCATCTGTATTTCATCTTCAAGATCTCTTATATTGCGCTCAAGTGAAGCTATTTTTGTATCCTATGTTATAAAAAAAAAAGAGAGCATTGAAAATGATATGTTTATTGAAGTGTTGTACAAGTGTAACTGTACCTGTATGAACATCACAGAATAAGATACAAAAATAGATGGTACAAATATATATACTACCACTAACTAGAAAATGTCACAAATGCAGAATTAAACCTCTTTCACCACCAGAAAAGAACATGCACTGATATCTTCTGTTGCATAGTCTGCGGAGAATACACTGTGGTCAAAATTCCATCTTCATTCCTGCACAATGAGAGATGAAGGGTGAATGGAAGATGCTCTCTTTTCCATGCGTAGATGATAACCATACCTCGCTGCTTTGCTAACTATCTAAGCCTGGCTGTTCTTCCAAACTCTTAAACACAAAGTTTTGCCCAGGAAGGCAGGACAACAGGCCACTTCATTTTACAACTCAGCCTCAGGCTGTTTCCCTATTTCCATAGAATCCTGCCTGCTTTCAAGAGCAGAAAAGTTGTCCCATACTCTTCTCCACTAGCTCAGCCACATCACTGAGGGATTTAGCACTTATTATTATGTGTCCTAAAATAAACAAAACCACAACCACTAAAAAATTTCTACATTACAGCCAATGGCTGCCACATGTACCAATATAACACTGAAAACACAGTGATTTTTTTTTTTGTTGTTGCTGCAAGTCATTTGGAAATTGACTCAAATCTCTTCGGTAACAGTCAAATAGATTTAAAAGTGATTGCCCAAAGTCCTCACATAGTTTTCTGTTTAAAAGAGCATTGCAAAATGATTCATTAGGAAATCTCCTTTAGGGCCCTTGTTTGCAGACAATTATTAAGAAACTGAAAACGTTGTGATTCAGAAGATCAACGAACAGTTCAAGAATGTGAAGGAACAACCACTCATTAAAAAAAAAAACCAAAACCCTACCAGCTAAACAAAAGAATGTGGTTCAGTGAGATCAGGATATGTATCAGTGCATACAGGTACTAGCTAGAATGCCTGAGCAGAGCATCCTGGATATCTTTCATGTCTTCAATTAAGGAAATAAAGGACATTTGTTCTCAGCTAATCCTGTTCCTGTGTGGGACAACACATTTCAAATGGTATTTACCCTAGCTAATAATACTATTCTTTTGTGATGTAAATAAAAACTTATTTGCCCATATCTATTCTATCATTAGTGAGTCAAACCCAGTAACTGACACTATAGGAGCTGTGAGAGGATGCACTTTGAAACAGGCCCACCAAAATTATCATTAGAACTTCACAGCTTCCTTGTAAAGTCATGTCACACAATGAACCACAAAGAATATTCCTATATATCTCTATTAATGAAAAGTATTTGGGATACAGAGACAGTTTGCCTAGAAAAGTGATCTGTCAGATAATAGTTCATTTGACAAACGACAGCAGAGATTGCCCCAGTTAGAACATCTGCAAAGAAATAAGCTATCCACACTGCCTTCAACAATCAGGACAAGTGAGCCTAAGTTCAAAGTAATCTGAACAATGCAGGAAACAAACATTTGCCTTAGAGTTCAATGACAAGGTCCCTCAGGCCTCTGTGCTTAATTGAAAGAGGATTATCAACAGTGAGGACTCAATCGGGGCTTGCTTGTGAGAACTCAACCCATACAAATCCATAGCACGCAACAGGCTACATCCAAGGGTGCTGAGACAGCTGCCTGACATCCTTGCAAAGCCAATCTCTACCATCTTTGAAAAATTCTGGAAACCAAAGGAGATCCTTGACAACTGAAGGCAGGCAAACATTGCACTTAGCCTCCAGAGGAGACTAAAAGAACAAACTACAGGCTTGAAAGCCTCACTTTGTTCCCTGGGAAAATTATAGTGAAGTCTGGAACAAGATTTTTGATGAAGGAGATGTTCACATGATAGAAGATAAAGTTTAGATATCACTGAACAAGAATTAAGAATTAGGAGAAATATGTAATGTAACTTCCAGGAGCACTTTCTGTACTTCTGCTTTATCACAAGTTTGAACTCTCCAAGGAAAAGTTTATATTTAATCAACCTCTACATAGTGTGATTACAGCTGTGTAAAAGTAGTTTTCCTAATGTGAGAGCCCATTATCTCAAAACAACCTGTCACATATCTGATCTGAATAGAATCATAGAATCATCAGGGCTGGAAGAGACATCAAGGATCATCTAGTTCCAACTCCCCTGCTATGGTAGGGTCACCTCACACTAGATCAGATTGCTCGAAGCCCCATCCAGCCTGGCCTTAAAGACCTCCAGGGATGGGGCTTCCACCACCTCCCTGGGCAGTGGACAGGGACACAGCTTCGATAGCCCTCAGTATCTCTGGGGGACAGTTGCTGGCCTGGCAGGTGGCTTAACAATGAAAAGAGATAATTTCTGTTGGGAATTCCCTTTCCTTATTTTAAAACCACTGCAGCAGCACCACAGAAAGGCCAGTGGCAGACATTGCACTGGAGCGCTCACCTCCCTTTGTGATTTGGACAGAGCCACCTCCCCCACCTCTCTCCCCACCAAAAGGCTGTAAAAGGACCACAACTTTCAGGGTCTACATGTTGCATCTGGCACAGAAAACCCTGCTGGGATGTACACCTGCCCACTGAAGGACTTGGACTATGTCCGTGAAAACATCACTGGATCCAAGAACTCGTGATATCTTCTATCTTTTGATTTTTTCCTCTCCTTTTTCCTCCCATTTTCCCTCTGCTCTGGTCCCTTACTGGCTTTTCACTGGCTCTAATAAACCCAACTCATCAACTGTTTGGCATCAATTCACTTTTATTTACTTCAAGGGAATTTTTGCATCTTAGCACGACCTTCCCTGCCGCCCTAGGTTGGCTCAAGATAGTGGCTCATGGTACCTATCTCTAAAAAAAATTAAATCTGTTTTATTGCAACAAAGCTAAAAAAATCACAAATTTTGAAGACTAAAATCTGTTTCAGAATAATTTACCAAAAATATCAGTGGTGACAAGACAGAAGAGAAGCCAGACATCACCTTCACTCACAGGCTGTTCAAGGAATCAAAGGTTTTCCTCCATTATGTCTGAACAATATAGGGCTGGCAAGTCTGCAAATACACCAGACAGGTTGGTGGGTTGCCCAGGAAACCTGAAAGTTTTCATAGCAGTACAACAACTAAAAAGTGAGGAACCTTGCATGCCAGAGATAATACAGACACAGCCTAGAGCACCCAGTATGTACTGCCCCAAAGGAGCTGGGTTGGTTGACTTACAGGGTGGAAAGAAAGTTAGGTAGCTTTGCTTTCACTAAAAGTTTTGACAGAACAGGCATATTCCCATAAAATCATCTGATTCAGCTGAATCAGCATTTTCCCACAGAAAAGTTCAGTTGGAAAACTTTCAACCTGCTGTAGTGGCACAGGGTCTGGCAATCTTTCAGTAACTGAAATAGCAACAGATGCAGTATTTCCTTTAAACCTCTAAGACTTATCCACATTAGCAGCACTCTAAAAAGCTACACAACTGTTCCTTTCCAGCAATATTAAGGAAATAGCTTCATTTTAAATGGTACTAATAAACACCTTCTGTGTTCTACAACAATACAACATTTTACAGATTTTTCCAGTCAGGCCCTCTAAATATGTTAAAAACATAAGATGATATAGCAGGATTTGTGATACAGATCAGGCTACTCACCCTAATCTATCCCCTCCCTCCAGCAGTAACCAAAACCTTCTTCCTCATCTCCTTTAATAGAATAGTGTTGAAGATACTCTGTGAGAGAGGTTAAGATCATTTCTATGCTGGACCTAGTAGAAATTCAACTCTTTTGGAATATGAAGCAACTAGTATGAGTCCTGATGCTGAAGAAGATAATACTCCACAGTGGAAAGAAGAACAACTCTATGAACAAGTTTCCACAATAATGTTTCATGAATCTTATATATCCAGTCCTTACAACAAGAGTGCAATAGTACACTTTCTGAACACTTAGTGGAAAGGGGAAGGGCAAAACAATTTGTAAATAATACAGCGTTCCAGTCTGTCTTACAACACCATTTCAAATACCTAATAAATTTAAATGTCTAACCAAAAAAAAAAAAAAAAATCCAACCTGCTTGTGGTGCATTCAACAAGAAATCAGAAGCAAGTATCTGAGACTTCAGGTTTAATAATAAAACTTGCATTTATATGCACATGTGCTATCAACAGACCACACACAACTGTTCTTACTATTTATTTTTAAACTTTGTCAATTTAATAGAGAGAATATTCAGGTTTATTTTGGAAGATAAGGAAAAAGGAAAGTTCATGCAATCTTAATAAGGATATATTGCACTGCAAACACACATACACACATTTTGAGAACCAAACCCATACCTGAAATATCAAAGCTGGATCAATACATAAAGATGGCTCTTTCTGCAAGTAAGGTAAACCACAAATACAAATGTATTTTACAGCCTGCCATTTTTAAAGGTGTTACAATTCTTGTTGTTAGACTACATATATTTCAGGGTGCTCAACACATGAGCTCTACACCATATGTGTAGGCACTTCATTTCTGATTTCCTCTCTCGAGTAGTATCATTGGTTTAAGCCTGGAAATGTCAGAACAACATCATAAAATCGTAATCTTCTTTGGGTTGGAAGCGACCTTTAAAGATCAAAAAAAGAATAGGAGCTTGAGAGAATAATGGGACCACATGGGAAAAGGCAGCGTATCGCCCTCCTTCTGTCCTGTGACTACTTTCCAGAAGAAGGAGCAGCTTCTGGAGAAGGTCTGTTGCAGACAAGAGAACAGAGACTAAAGAATGTAAGGGGAAAGAATAAGCAAAAGACATGGGACATCTGGAAGCAAACGTGTCTAAGAAGTAAAACCAGACAGTTAAGAAAGAAAAGCCTGTGTAATGCATCTGAAAAGACAACAGATATCTGAAAAGGAATAAGCAACAGAAACAAGAGTCAGGACACAGGATGTGAATGTCTTATCTTCTTTGTTTGCCCTTTTCTTTTTTAAATAAAAATACAGAAGATAGACACAGTTCAAGACAACAGTTCTGCATAAAATTCAACTGCTACAGGAAAACACAAGTAGATACTTGCAAAGTTTTCAGAGAGAAACAAAGAGGACAGAAAAGGCAGCCCAGAAGAAAAGCTGTTTAGGACTTGAAAAAAAAAAATCACATATGAAGTGATAGGTAAGAAAAAATGAGTAAACCTCATTGGATAAAAGGGAGAACTGATCAGAAAAAGGAGCAGAAAGCATTCAGTAGTGGCAAGAGAAAATAGCAAACTGCAGAAAAGAATAGAGGGATTTAGGAAGGAGGAAAAGCTGACTCCTGGCAGAGCCATTGAGGGGACTCAGACAAAAGCTTACGTGGCGAGGAAGTGGAAAGGCTTGGGTGCGGTAAATAGAAATGTTCACTGCTTGGAGCCTCTGCATGGGGGAGTGTATGGCCTCAGACTGCCATATTACAGAGTAATCCCCTCCCTCCTCCTACCCTCAACACTGTAGGGAAATTATTGCTTCAATGCTTGATCATTCAAAACAAATGTTCCACATTTTTTTCAAAACAAATGCTGTCTGGATTAAGACAATTTAAATTTACTTGAAAACATTCCAAAGCTGGAACTTGTAATGAAAACTGCTGTTTAATCATGCGGATTTCAACATCTTGCATTTGTCCCTTTTCTTTTCAGTATTAGGCCTGTTTTAGACAGGGCAACTCCAAAGGGGCGTGTGTTCATAGGAAAAGAAAGAGCTGCATGCCTCAGAGCCAAAAGGCAGCTCCATATCAGAACGCTCTGGCAACAGGATTAGAGCCTCACCCACGACAAGGCCTTCACTACAAAGATCCCATTTTTAAACAGAGGAACAGCACACCACACCCAACTCTCCTGGGAGACAAACAGAAAAGGCTATTACTGTCTTCAGCAATAGACACTGCCAGGCTGGCTGCAACAACAGTCCGCATCTGTCATTCATGTGTCATGTCCTCACCATCCCCATTCTTTTCAGAGTTCTGGTGCAGGAAGAGAAATTACTGATTATTTTGAAACGCAACTTTTACATTGTTAATAACCCACAGACTATAAATTACCCTAACACACTATATCTGTATCCCAAAACGTTCACATGTAGAATTCTGAAGAATAATAGAGAGAAAGAAAGAAATTTCCAGCCTGCAGTTCGCTTTCCCATATACTTAGGTATATGTTTTTTGCTGCTGCAAAAAACACCCATTTCAGAATTCACACAGACTTCTGAACTAGAAGGGAAGGTCCAAGGCAAATACACATCAGAAGACAGGATATTGAAACTGATGTACCTTCTTTGTTACTTATATAATCCAAACCAATTATTATCTATTAAAAGGTAGATACCATATTTATGAAGACACACTGTTGTTCTAACTGCATATTTACCACGATGTTCAGACATGCTGAACTCATTTGCTCATGACAGAAGTCACTGGTAAAACGAGGTCTTTAATTTGCACTTCCCTTTAAGACTGAAATGAAAGACCATCATTAATGTATTTCAGGCAGCATTGCCAACTCACAAATTATGTCAGGTTTCCTAGAGATGTACATTCCAGACCTATAGAATTATGGGAAAATACCATTTTTTCACTTTCTAAATTATTATTCTAATCTTTTGTTACTGTGAGGGAAAAAAGCCACAACACTTTGGTAATATTATATATCAAACAGAGGATACTATATTCAGGACTAAGATAGGAGGTTTCATCGCATTTTGTCATATCACATTGCTGATGAAATGAATGTTTTCTTAGGTTAGATGTAAAATGTTGGCCAACTAATCACAAGCAAAAGTGTTGGTTTTGAAGATCAAGAAGAAAAACATTTTTACATCAGTCTAGGACAACTTCTGTTTGCTTCTTTGTCTACTATGGCTCACCTGAAACTCCCCTCCTACCTCCTGAGTGTTTTTAAAAAGCAATACTCAGTTCTCTTAATTCAACAATGTGGCTTTTTAGGTTTTTTAATCAAGTCTTACTAAGAAAACAGAGTGTGAAAAAGAAATTCCAACTCTTTGTATTTTCACAGCAAAATAAATGGAGAAGTGAAGGGAAACATTTAACAATTTCATAGTGAAATTTTAAATTAAGGTGTCTGTGTTAACCCTGGTAGGTAGCTAAGTGGGATAGGGGAGAGACTCAAAAAGGAAAAAGGGAGAAAGCTCATGGGTCAAGATAAAGCCAGTTTATTACATAAAGCCAAGCACATGATGGAATTCATTGTCTAGTCCCATCAGCAGGCAGCTGCTTAGCCACTTCCAGGAAAGCAAGGCTTCATCATGCCTAACAGCTACCTGGGAAGGCAAATGCTGTAACTCTGCAAGTCCTCCCCTCAGGTTTATTGCTCAGCATAATAACATGGTATGGCACTGTGGTACAGAATATCACTTTGCTCAATTCAGGTCAGCTGCTCCAGCGCATTCTCTCCCAGTCTCTTGTCCATGCCTAATCTACTTGCTGCAGGAGCAGGGGGGTGAAGGGTGGAGGAGTTGGTGGGGTGGTGAAAAGAGTGAGAAACAGAACGCTTTCATGCTGTAAGCACCGTTCAGCAACAGCTAAAATATCAGTGTGTTATCAACACTGTTTGGTCCCAAATTCTGAACTTAGCACTATATTGGATGCTATGAGGAAAATTAACTCCATCCCAGTACACAAGTTCATGCTACAAAAATAATGTATGGGAAAACATGCAAAACACGTACCTTCATTTCAATGACTGTCTGAAGAGCCTTCGTCTTTGCTGGCTCAGGCTGAAGCTGGGTTCTTCTATGTAATTCCTGTGGAGGGACACGATAGAAATAAGCCTGATGAGTCATCTTTCCATTATTTTAATCCCTCGTGAATTTATTACAATAAAATAAAAGTCTGATGATTAGAAGCATGTAACTCCAAATGCTACAGGTGCTTCCCTCTCCATAATCCCGTTAAGCATCACTGCAGTCCCTATCTTATATTACAGTCAACTCTGACAGCACATGCGCTCTTTCTGAAACCCCTATCAATAATTCATGTCAATGGTGACAAAGCCAGCAAGTAATTTCTTAGTCCAAATACAATGCTGCTTGCTGTTCCTGCCTGAACATCAAATCTCTCTTAATTCAATTGTGCTACTAATTCAAGCGTTAAGTCATTTAAAATCTTTCACTGTACTTTCTTCTTAGTTTTTCTTCTAATATCTGAAATAAGTAATTTAAAGACGTTATATTTAAATTTGACATTTTAAGGATAATAATTATATAGTGGGTTGACACAGCACCCTCTACAGTAGCAATTAAATTTCAGTTTTCACATTTTCATACTATTTTTGATGCATCTTAATCCACAGGTTAAAGAAAAATAGATTGCAGTAGTTAAGACATACAGTTACCAGAATATTAAAGAAGAGTTAGAAGACAGAAGCACTCAGTCTCTTACACAACACAGAATTTGTGCCTTGGTGTGAGACAGCTCAGTAAGAAACATCACATATCTACACAGAACAATGTAAAGCTAAAATGAAACATCATCATTTAAGAAGCTGGTGATGTTTATTCCCCTTCCACAAACCATCTGAACAGTTTATTAGAAAACAAAACTGAAACAGGACAGATATAATCCTGGTTTTAGTGTAGAGTCCTACCCCTCTAAAGTAGAAGACTTCCATGGTAGATGTCTGCCTTTCATTGTTCTTTTTACCCCGGTGCTCTTCACACACACTTGGAGCAAGGTTATGCTCATGAAAACTGTGTTTATACCTGGTAGTTGAGAAGCTAAGCTCATCCTCTACAAAATATTACTTTACTCTGGCACCCTACTGTGTCTTCCAAATTACACCTCTCTCAGCTCATCCTCATAAATTTAAGGAAAGGGGATCACAAACAACTAACATTGTTGGCCCTATTTAGCTGTATTCCCACCTCTCAAATCCCCTCTTCTTGAGTGAAGCAAACAATGTACAACTCAACAATCAACTAATACACTAACAATAAAAAAATAATCAACTATGGATTGTGTATATTTAGCATTCCCACCCCCCTCAGCTTATCCTAGCATATTTCTGAGTCTTGCCTACCTTGTAAGCCACAAGCTCAAAAGATTTTTGGTTTTGGTGGGTTTTTGGATTTTTTTTATCAGAAGTTATCAATCAGTTTTTGATTCTGTTTAGCAACAAGAACATTGCTTATTGGTGATTCTGACAACCAATCACTCTCAAAGACTGAGTAGTAGGAGGGGTGTTCAAGGTCAGATTGGACAAGGCCTTAAGTAACCTGTACTAGTGGGAGGTGTCCCTGCCTATGGCAGGGGGTTGGAACTAGATGATCCTTGAGGTCCCTTCCAACCTTGCCATTCTATGATTTAGGACACATCAATAAATTGAAATATACTGATAATAACCATCTTTATGGAATACCTTCCAAAAATTGTGTGGCCAAATATATTAAAATAAATTGAAAGAGACAAATTAGTCAATTGTGCTCCAAGATTACTTAACTTGAAAGGCAATACATGACAGGACATAAAATCAAGACACCTATACCAAAATTGCCAGGTTTGGCATGCATTTTTGGTTTAAATATAAGAAGCTGCCCATAGGTTACACATGAGTTTACTTATGCAGAAATAGATCAGTACTTACGATCTGTAGCATTACAGTGAAGTAGCCAAGTTATTATCAAATTGCTAGTAAATTAAGATAATTTAGATCATACCAGCTTTATCTCATTTTCCAGACTCCTGTTTTTTTCATTATCGTAGTTTGCAGATATCTTAGGGTCGTGGGCAGTTTTCCCTTCCCTGCACCATAGCTAATAATGATGCTTTAGCCAATGACTGAGCTCTTAGGAACCATGGCAATACAAGGATGACAGAGTTGGATATGCTCTGTCTTGCCTATTCTGCTTTGCCCGGCCTGCTTTCCACAGAAGACATGCACAAAAACATAATGGTTAGATAAACAACAGTTTAGATTCTGACCTGGAATTGCCAACTGATATCCTGAAAAACCACAGTGCTGCTCACAAGTGTCTCTTTAGGTGCAAGTGCTCAAATGTGTACCTAAAGCTAAGTAGGTCTGCATGCTTTATTACATTAAATATACTTCAGATCTATGTATGTATACTTAAAATATACTCTAATATATGATGACAGTGAACTAATTTTGCACTGGGCATTTATGAAAAAAGTGTATCTGAACAGTTCTTTTCCCTTTTTTTTTTCCTATACAACTAATTCTCCACATTACAAAAAGAAAGAACTCTTTGCAAATTACCTATACAGGGAATCTCTAAATCATGACCAGCTGTTTGTCTCAGATAAAACAAGTATCTTCACTATACAAATGTTTTAAAAAATAAAAGTATGCCATAGATTTGTCATACAGTTCTGCAAAAGTCATGGAAAAATTGCTGGCCAGCCATACCACTATCTGATCAGCAAAAATTACAGCTAATTCTAAGACCAGACTTTGCTCCCCAAGGCCACATAAACTGAGTTGGAATATAAACAGGATTCCACACATTACCCAGGGAGACAAACCAGAGTTTCCACCCCCTTAGCCAAAGATGAATAGACTGCCAAAGATGAGTATTCCTAGATGTCTATCATAGCATGAAGCCTTGCCTCATAATACTTTTCCTGTTTGCTTTATGAATCAATCTGATGCTGGCTGACTTAAAAGCTTTTCTTCTCTATCCCTGATGGTAAAATGAAGCAGACTTTGGGATTCTGGAGAAGATCAGAAAATGACTCCCACTTTATTATTTTCTGTGGATTTTCTTCCAATCAGATGCAAATGTTTGGAGACTCCCACAAGGCTCAGTTCTTGAATTTATGTTGTTCTATGCATGTATTTTTTTTCTTTTGGGGTACTTGATTCAGGGGTATACTTCTGGGGTACTGATTCAAGTGTACTACCACTTTATGTGCATGGTACTTTAATAATGATTGTTTTACTATCTCAGGTCATCTGGAGGGTTTCAAATTTGTCTGAACAACTAACCAAGAACGATTCAGAACATTTCATGAAGTTCTCATAGCCTAAGGAAACCAGATTTTTATCCATTACATCATTTTGGAATTATGCCACTTTGTCTTTTTAATTTCTTTTAATAAAAAGCTCAGGGAGCATAATTTTAAAAATAAAATTAAAAAAAAAAATAAAAAAACCATCAGGGATAATTCTGTATAACTTCAGATGTATTGAACAGAACTTTTCATACTTATATTCATGATAAAGTACTTATGCCATGATCTCTGCAGCCATCACTGTCTGTACTAATAATCCCTCTGAGATGTACCCATCTATCACAGTATCACAGTATAAGCAAGGTTGGAAGAGACCTCAAAGATCATCAAGTCCAACTCATTACCACAGACCTCGAGACTAGACCATGGCACCAAGTGCCACGTCCAAACGTGCCTTGAACACCTCCAGGGACGGTGACTCCACCACCTCCCTGGGCAGCCCATTCCAGTGGGGAATGACTCTCTCAGTGAAGAACTTTGTCCTCACCTCCAGCCTAAACTTCCCCTGGCACAGCTTGAGACTGTGTCCTCTTGTTCTGGTGCTGGTTGCCTGAGAGATGAAAGCAACCTCCTGCTGGCCACAACCACCCTTCAGGTAGTTGTAGACAGCAATAAGGTCTCCCCTGAGCCTCCTCTTCACCAGGCTAAACAATCCCAGCATATCCCCTATATGACATCTGTATCACTGCAATTGGTTCTGAGCAACCTCTTTGCACATACAAATTAATAATAATTCTGCATAACCAGATGCCTACACTTGGCATTTCATGATGCTGCTTAGTTGTCAGTGTGATTAACACACGCCCACAAAACCGACAGTTAACCAGATCTTTTTCTTCACAGGAGATTTACTCTGTTATTCTTTGCTTCTAGACCAAAATCAGTCTTAAATCAAACGTGGGTACTGCTTTCTCCTTCCACGTGTATTTGAGATATTAGACTAGCATCTTGTGTTAGCCTCAAAAAATAACTTCAGCACACAATTTTACCCCAACATTACAAGTCAGAACTGTCTCCCAAGAGGAGACAGTTTCTATTCTATGCTTTCTAATATCATGGTGGAAGATGAGTCATGTTCTTTTGTTCAGAAATTGATAAAAACTCCTTGCAAGGTTTTATCATTATTGACTGCTATTCAAAATCCACACTACATAGCATAGCCTGAACCTAATACTAATTAAAACACAAAATAAAGCCACCTTTTTATCCCAGCTTTATTATAAGACACTTCTTCACTTGACTGTAGGAAAGCCAGGGTGCTGCAAACTGATTCTCCCTTTGTTTCTGATGTATTTTATTAAGGGTCCTGAGACATCACTGTGTTGTTCTGATTAGACAAGACTGAGCTGAAACTCTGCAATAAAAGGCTAAACCAATGCTGTTAATGCAGTTCGAGGTCTTACTTTCAATTTACATAAAACTGACTAAAAAAGCATAACAGACAGGGTTAGAAAGAGGACTTTTTTCCTGAAAAAGAGGCAATTTAGGGATGGTATCATGAAACTGCCAAAGTCCATGCATTTCAACTGGCAAGCTCCTCATGGCTGAAGAACAGAAGGAAAATGGAATCATAAAGCAGAAGGATTTTTTTTTTAGTTAACACAAAGCTCAAGTCTATTTAAAAAATAAAGATATATTAGGAACAAAGGTATCAAAATTAATAAAAATTAAAATAATAAATAAACTTTTTTTTTAAAGGAACAAAACCAAAACAAAACCAAACCCCAACACTAGAAGAAGCAAGGAAGGTAATTAAAGATGGCAGAAACTATAGCCAAAGCATTGTAAAAAACAGGCCTGAGAAACCACTGTGTCAGTTAATCTAGCTTCTTGTATTCCTAGGTAAAATATACAAATCCGTAAATCACAGCAAGCCATAGAACAGGAACTGCTAGTTCTCTCAAACACCTCAAAGCAGACTGCTTCCATTCTTCTGGAAAAGAAAGCCTTGGTATTGGTCTTACATGATCAGCCTGTCTGAACTTTAAAATTTAAATCAGCACTGTATTAATATTTCAATCAATTACTTAAGTAAAAGCACAGTCACTTCTATACAGTGTCTAAACAGTAGTAATTCCTTAGCCAAAAATACCATTAGAAAGACTGATCAAACTCTCTTTAACTGGAACACTAACAAAAAATGTAAGATATAGGAATTAATTTATTATTAACATATAAGCTTCTCTTCTCTTTCCTGTTCTCTAATCTTTAATCTTTTCCATCTACCCCAAGCCAAAACATTCTCATAGTAATTTAGATTAAAGTATATTTAAGGAATTCTGATCGAACTTTTTTATCTTTCTGGAAACCATAAACTGACAACATTGAAAATTTCCATGTCTGGCTCCAGTGTGTAGGAATAAAAGCCCTATTAGTAGGAGGCATTCCAAGAATCACATTGCTATTGTCATCTTTTAAAAACCCACTACCATAGCTATGTGAACTCCATGAGAACCTGTTAAATAAATTTTGTCAAATCCCAATGAATTTTTTAGTTTGAAGAAATGAAAATGTGGCTATCTGAATATGGAATGAAAAAAAAATATAGGATGCTATAAAGAGCTGATAGCTATGTGAGTTCTGTACTAAAGAAAGAGCTTCTTTGGTAAATTAGGTGCATTTAAATGTATCAACTTATTGCAGTCTAGCAAAATGCTCAGATCCATGCTTAATTCCATCTCAACACCAAAGAGTAAAATAAAGACCACATCATCACAGACAAGTCCAGCAATAATCCCATTTGCTTCACTGTTACTCTTGAAGAAGAACTGACATCACCCCTGGCCTACATTAGAAAACTTGGGAATGTGAAGGACAGGAGAAAAGATTACACCAGATTAAAACCATCATATTGAATCACTAGCTAAAATATTTCTTTACAAAGATCATACTTCACTTTCTGAATTCATGCATAAGAGAAGGGCTTGTGATATGCTTTACCAAAATGCCTAAAAACAGACTATAAGGAAAAGAAATTCAGTTGATTTGCATGTCAAAAACACCTTAAGCAACCATGTATGTTGTCATACTGGAAGAGTGTCCTCTGGCAAGAGACCACACAAGAAAAAAAAAATGTTTCAAGTGAAACAGCAATTTGTGTATGGAGCTTGAAATGCATGTGGGACAATTTAGTTTCTAATTGAAAGCACACAGAATGTTTTCTGAAAGGAGCTACTGAGACTCCATTTCACCAGAATTCTTGAAAATTTATTTCTTTTCACTCTAGAAGAAACAAAATGTCTCAAGGATTTTTTTTTTCTCCCACTATCATTAATATTTTTTTTTCCTTTCACCAAAATTACTTCTCTGAAGTTAAGAAAAGGGGAAAGTTATTGCTTCACAAATATCTTCAGAGAAAGAAACTAGATAAATAGTTTTATCTCTTTTCCTCATTCTAATTTTATTTTAAAACCCAGAACAAAATTCCTGGGTGAATGTACATAAAAGCAGCCCTTTTTTTCCAGGGTAGTCCATTAAGATAAGAAAATAAAAGTTTCAATTGCTGCTTACACTTTTGCAAAATGTCTATGTTCTGGAAAGATCTTGTCTAAAAAAGTTTTCTTTGCAGTCCATATTAAGCTTTACAATTGCACAGAAAAGTTTGGCAATTCTAAAAAAAACCTACATGTTTAAAAATAGACATTAATTAATAATCCAGCTGTACTAAAAGAGGCACTTGATTTGCATTAGGATGTATTAATGAAATGTATCTGGGAGTTATAAACTATTTTAGGCATTTGTATTTGGGGTTCTTTTAAGAAGATTTTTTTAGACATTTGTATTCAGGGGAGTTTAAGACCTTTTTTTTTTTAATTCACATCTTCAGCTTCTACTAACATAAAATCCTTATTATAATGAATACTTTGTGATCCATAATGATTTAAAAATCCTTATAAAACAAATCCATGATTTTCAAGATGTATTTCCACCTTCCAAAACTGTTTACTCCTTCCTTCCTTTTTAAAATTTTGAGCACACTAAGAATTTAGCAAGTTGAAAAGAAAGAAATATCACACCAGTTTTACAGTAAGTGTAACTCAACACTAACCATAGAGTACTGTTGAGGAATTCCACCTTAGGGCATAACTGAGTAGACTTCCCTATCTCCTGCCATCGGAAGCATACAAGAAGAGCAAACAAGGGTAAAATCACAGGAAAGATTACCAAATACAGTCCTAAGATTCAGAACACGCAACAGAGATGCTGTCGTGTGCCAGCTCCAGTCTTCATAAATAAAACCCAAACAAACAAATATCTTAAAGCATTGTACAGTCCTGTAAGGATAAGCAGTGCAAATACATTGTGCCTGTGCTATTTCTATGGGGCAGTTCATATAAGTGAAGGAAAACAGAATTTTCCAGTAATTATTTTCATATGCAAATAACTACCACCCTCCTAGTTTGCTTAAACTGATTGTAAAAGTTTTGATCTAGAGAAGCAAACAAGTAATATCCATTTTAGTGCTTTCTCCACCTATCCGTGCATCCAGTGATTTCTTAATCTCTACTCAGTGTCTCTGCTCCTCTTCAGATTGAATGCAGGAGAAAAAAACCAAAACTATTTAAACATTACTTCTTAAGTGGAACCAAAATAACACTATCAAAGAGTGAGTCAAATTCTACTGCTCGGAATCAGAAGTACTACATATTTCACACACTTGCTGGACAGATCCTCTACATTTACTGAAGAATGGTATTAACAGAGACTGGACTTCAAACATGCTGCTCTCTTTTCTTTCACAGAAATCACTTTTATAAATTTGGCATTTATGAAACATCAATCCTGTCAACAGTCTGAGCCAACGAGGAAAGTGCTGGCATTCTGTATGTGATACCCATCCCAGGCTGCAGTAATGCTTCAAACTGATAAGCATGGAACTTTTTTAACTTTGAAAGAATAGTTTCTTAAGGGTTTCTACTAATTACTTCTTATTAATGGATATGCTGCTTTGTTATTATCCTCCCAGACTACTTTATAGTGTATCCTTTACTGTCTCTTTTCTCTTCACTCTGGCTCAGTAAAATCACTAACTAAAATAATTTATGTGCTTGATTTTCAACTCCCTAATTCTCCCAGAACTGCTTCTCTAAATATGGGTGGGAATTACTTAACATTTACTTAAAATTACTGCTGGGTTTGGCTATTTAGTATTTAAACAGCAGGCCATAGTCAGCAAAGCCAACAAGAAGCAGAGCTAGTAAGAATTCAAACGGGTATGCACTTTGGCTCTTTGCTATGTCAGTTAGTTTTGTTTTTTTTTAATGCAAACAACCAAATGTGGTATTTGTGGTGGTTCTTAGCAGTCTGTATTGGGACCAATAGTATTTAATATCTTGATCAGTAACAGACAGGCAGTTGAGTGCATCCTCAGCAGATGACCCCAAGCCAAGTGGTGCAGCTGAAACTCATGAAGTTCAACAAGACCAAATGTAAGGTCCTGCAGCTGGGTCAGGGCAAGCCTCAGTATCTATACAGAACGGATGATGGATGAATGGCTTGAGTATAGCCCCTATGGAGAAGGGCTTGGAGATTCTGGTAGATGAAAAAATCTAACATAATCATAAAGGTTACAGTTATCACATTGTTATGTAACAGAATGTCAAAGTTCTTAATTAACAAAATTATCTTCTAGAGATATTCAGACAACCTTCATCCCTACATCGCCAAGTAGTTAATGTATGTGCAGATAAATGTATTGGACTGTGAGATTAAATTAGCACACAAATAGTGCCTAAGTACTATATCCTGTCTCCATAGGAAATAACAGGCTTTTAAATAAGCATTAGTATTCTTTGACTAGCTTGTTCCACTACACACAATCTGAGTGTGCAATGTAAAGTTACTATGAAATTTTAAAGTGTGTATTTGTATGTATGACAGTAGTAAAAAGGATCATTGATTAACAGAAATTCTGTACAGCTGTTAAATTATGCAAATCTATAAGAGAGGGACATGAGTAGTAACATAATGCTGGGTAAGAGATCCACAATTTTTTATACAGTTGAGCGCTGGAAATTTTTACAGGGTGGGTGTTTTGCTTTGTTTTGCTTAAGAAAAGCTTTGTAGGCAGCATTGTAACATTTTTGTTTTATTAAACTATTTTTTAAGACTTTTAAAAGTCTAAAGCAATCAAAATTTTTCAGTGCTACATGAAATACTAGAGAAAAATATTTGAAATATTTTCCATTGCCTTTGATCTTCAAAACAATTACAATGCAACTCTTAAAGAATCTTTTTTAAAAAAAAAAAACTTTAATTTTATGATTGCCAAAAGTTCACCACCCCACAGCCCCTCCACCTCTACTCAGAAAAAAAAAGTAAATTATTTAATATTGAACTTAATTTTTTTTTCATCTGCTAGAAACTAACCCAAATTCATCAATTCAATGCAGATCTACCCAGCAGCTGAGATACACCAAGTCAGCCTCTCAGCATAAAATAGGTAGGGAGTAATAACTAAACATTTGAGAATGCAGAACACTCATTTGACTCTGAAACTTACATTCTGCAGAAGAGAATGCATCATTACAGCCATACGGTTAGATCAGAGTCTTGTAAAACAGAGCTGATTGAGTATTAGCACAGTGGAGTAAAGTGAACAACACTACTGGAATCTACAAAAACTAGATACAATGTCTTGCTTGCTGCCTGCACAGAGAACTAGTTATTATCATGTGTAGTTACCATCCAGCTGAATATTTCTCCTTCAGTCCGGAGGTACTGCAGCAACTTCAGCTCATACTCTAGAAGCAGAAGCTTTCTCTTCCTTACCATTTCTCCTCTCTCTTGGAAGTCACCTCCTTGTTCCTGTCATACTTTAGGAAGCAAAATGAAGCTGAGCAAGCAAAGAAAACGTTGCTTTTCAAGGAGGGACAGAGGCAAAAATCATTGTTACAAGAACGGAGCCACTCAACATTCTGAACTCTTCCTTACATTGCTGACATTGCTTTCTTGTTTAGAGCACACAATTCACAGTTTCTCAGCACAAACAAGGGCAGGCAGATTACCATCAAGGCAACTGCCTGCTCTGTCCCCATCACCTGAAGAGTGAATAGACTGATTTCAGATGGGTTTGCCATATTTCATGATTTACTATGACATCCTGTACTGATGCATCTAAATGGTCTCATTGCCTTTCTCTCACTTATACTTTAGTAACATTTCACTTTTAACAGTCTTTACCTGCCTTTATGTACTCTAGTTCAGGAACATTTATCAAAAACCAGTCAGACTCTTAGCCCAGTCTGTCCACCTACTATTATCTGTGCACTGCAGTTGGATTTTAACTTACCCAACCCACGGCAAATTCAGTATGTATAGAAAAGATGCCACCAACCCTTTGGGCTGTGGTTCAAACACTTCCTAAAAAGTTCTGGATATCTTCTGCAGTCCATAAAGTGAAATTTTAAATGGAGTTCTGTGGCTTAATAAAGCCCTCACGTCCATTAGAACTACATCTCTTCTCACAATTACCTTAATAAAAATGAAATCATTTGGGAGCACCATCTGCAAAAGCTGGTACGTTTTATTACCCTTGCTACTGCAGTGCTTTGTGTCTAAATATCCAAATTCCTAATATGTACAGTATTTGGCTAAAAAGAATCACAACAATGTAGTTTAGTAGTGTGCAATTAGCTTTAACGGATTGAGACCTGAAGTAAATTGGTCTGAAAGCAAACATTTCAAGCACAGTATAGTCTTTAAAAAAGTAAAATATAAATGATCCTGCTGTGAAAAATCAGTACCAGAAAGATGTCAAAATGACTGCAAGAACAGCACCACCACCTAAGTACAAAGAATTTTAAGGTAAAAAATTATTAGAAGACAATGACATAATGCTTTTTTTTTAACAACTTTTCCCAGATGGTGTCTATGCAAATCAGAAGATCACAATAATCTTAGTTGTCAAACCCTTATATATTATAAATGCAAACTAGTGGGAAAAAAGTAGCAACCACATGTACACACCAGTAAAGTCCTTATCATAGTTTCTACAGTTACTGAAATTCAGACACCTACACCAGCTTCTACCTTTTGCTGGCTCTGTACTGAGAAAAGATATTTCCGCATCACAAACAGAAAGCTATAAATCCGTCACTGCAAACAACAGCCATTTTCTACCAGGTCATCCAAAGGTCAGGATTAATTTTCTTCCAAGGTAGAATGACAGAACTTTAGAGGTTTAGAAGGGAACTCCAGAGATCGAGTCCAACCTCCCTACCAAGGCAGGATCACCTAAGGGAAGTTTGCAGAGGAGGTATTTTCACACAGGAGGTATGTTCTGACAACTGCCTGTACTAAAATTTTCACCTTATTAATAAATAAATAAATAAATGCCCTATAAATTTATAAGAAGCTTTAAAACCTTGCAGAAATGAAGATGGCCTCTCAAGTACAACAGACTTTCAGAAAGCTAAAAGATCTACTGCCTATAGCTTATTAAATGGTCTGTTCCTTATAGATTTGTTTCTGTTCATCAGTTGACTGTACATGCATATTCATGAGATCTCAGTCCCACAGATGAACTAGGAATATATAAAAAGCAGATGGGTTATAGCCATTAAAAATTTCGATTTTTTTTTTTTTACTTTGGACTTCCAGTACAATTAAATTAAGATTGATCTATAAATCAAGATAAAAATGGTTTCTGAATATCAAGTCACCATGTAACACTGACTAGATCCAGCCACAACATGATCCGAAATTATTTTCCCCACAAGTTGCTATGCACCTTTTGCCCTGCAAGAGTTGCACATATTGATCTGCAGTATTATTGAATAGAAAACTACATGGACTTTCATACTCCTAAATAAGTCTCACATAACCTTAAATATATAAATGAGTAGCAGTGTCAGTTATTATTGATTAAAAATGCTTATTTTGAGGAAAAGTGGCAAACTTCCATCACTATATGGGAAACCAAAAGAGTTTATTCCACCCATGGCCTCTTCCTTTCTTCTTCGTGGACAGTTACAGCCTCCTGCACACCACTACCATCTTCTCAAAATATTTCAGCCCACTTCTAGTATGACCAAATGCATCAATTTCATCAGCAAACACACAGGCATTTTCCATTCATAAACTGGTATATCCTGCTACTACATCATGGCAACAGCATTTTGATTATGAATTAGATCGATTTCTCATTTTAAGGCGTGACAGACATTCAATGGAGCTGCAATGATTTGTCCAGTCTAGGGATTGCACAGCCCTGTAAGTACCACCAGACACTGACAGACAACTTATACATAGTCCATTAGCTGTTTCTCTAACATTTGTCTTAAACAAATGCTACATAGCTACTAGCTAAAACTCTCCTTCACATCACTTTTTACCCCACCACAAATGAGCCAAACACAAAATATCTACCACGTAAATGGGAAAGGATATATAATACTGGTATTGGATATGGCCAATGAAATTGTTAATCTTATTTCTACACTTTAACTACATGACAAAGACTGTTTTTACACCCCTGTGAAATCACCTTCACTTTGTCAAGCAAGTTTGTAAAAGCACAGATTGGCAGCAGAATCTACAGTGTTGCTATGGAGATTTGTATTTGTACAGCTTGACTTAAAAAGAGCAATCTGGAAAACACAATCTGTTGCTGAGAATCCCTAGCCACAACAAGAAAAGTAAATCTGAAATTAAAAATTAATTACCATGTAGTAAAGGCATCCACACTTCAGAGTCTATATATTGTTGATAAATTAGCATAACAAAGATCTGTAGATAAGCACATACCAAATGAATTCTCTTTATAAGATTCTATGACCTAAAATTCAGAATTGAAAACAGAGCAAACCTCAGTCTGTGTGCTGACTCACACTCTGATTACTCACAATATGTATGACTATGGAGAACCACTCCTTCTCTGCCTCTTATTTCCAAGTTAGTTTCAAAATGCAAAACATCTTCCTGACTTTATTAGTAATGTATTCATAAAGCTTTTTGTAATAACTGAGCAAAAGGGGCTAAACGAATGAAAACTACAACACAGATGGAGTAAAATTTCACTCAACGTTTGCTTTACGTTACTTGTTGCCAAGTCTCCCCTATATTAGACCACTCTATTTTAGGGCATTGAATAATTTTATTTCAGCATTTAGTTTTAAGCTCAGTTATTAGAACATGAAGATTCTTAACTCATTATCATGTTAAGAGAAAAGTTCTACACTCTGAGACCACAATAGGGTATCACTCCTTACTTGAATGTATTTATGTTTTATCTGTCCTATTCATTATCCACTTTGATTTTGACACTTCTCTATCAGGAGTTAAGCATCTGTAAATGCTGACACTTCTCTTTAGGTATTCCATAATTCACACTGACTACTCTTATTTTTCATACTACCTTCACATTACAGCACAAACATAGCAACCTGACTTAGTCAGTTCTCTCAGCTTCATTTCTTATAATTCTTCTTTTTCTTAATACTGCCTGAGATGTTGCATTTCACATTGCTTTTATATCTACTAAAGTTTTTATGAGTTTAGACAAGGTCAGTCCTAACAATCCTTTCAAACATGATAGTTTACTTTCTATGCTTTCCCAAACCTCCCTGTGAAGAATTTGGCCTAGGCCTTCTGTAAATCATTAGGGAGCCTACCTCTTACATTTCTGTCACTCGCTCAAGTGCATACTATTGATTGAACATGTCAAATCATCTGTCCAGATATAAAATGCATTCCTATATGCTCCATATTTTTAATTAGCTACTTACTGTGCATTTAGAAGCTCACAGTTATCATAAAATATGTACTATGACCCCCCTTAAAAAAAAATGAACTTAACCTAGCAACTCTATGACTTCAAAGATTTTCCTTAATTTAAATATAGCAGTAGACTGCTAACAGTTATCACCCAAGCTCTGCTGACATCAAGTAACAAAGCTTGTACATAAACGTATTTTGACAGAAGATAATTCAAAATGAGTAATTATAAATAGTTTAGGGGTTAAAAACTATAAGATGTAGGCTAACTGTACAAACAAGAAAGAAACTGGGTAGAGTAACTGAAACCTAGACAGTATAAAGAGTCACCTGGTGGAAATTTGCCAAGTACATAACTCTGTTGACATATTACAGAAACAACTTATTTCATAGTTTACTGACTCCATTGCTCGCAGTTAAATGCTATCCAGTTATTTACAGCTCTCTATGGACTCTCCTGGTAGAGTCTAGCAGATTTTCTAGGCCTCTTTATCTTGCCACATAACCTCCACTTCCAAAATCACTTCTCCATGTATCCTGCCAATTGATGGACTTATCCCACAAATGTCAAACATTCTTGGCACCAACTCCTACCTAACAGAAATCTCTTCAGTAAGAGGTCCATAGTCTGTATCTCAGCATGCTAAAAGCTCCCTTTACATACATTATTCACTTTCTATTGGGATATTGCTATGTGCCATTATTCAAAAGACTGAGTTTCAGGGCTGAACTTCAGCAGTCAGGAGGTCCTTGCGAATCAAAGGTTTGGCTCCTTCCTTATTTACATCAGCATAAGTCAAGTGTAATACTAATCAACGACATCACTTTGCAGCAAAGTCATTGCAGATGAAATCATACTTAAGTTTGTTAAGCATTACAGAATGGAAAAAAAGTACTATGAGGTATGTTACCTCAGCTTCACTACATTTAGAGGTAATAGGTAATAGAAGGAACTGGCTGTGATATTTTCATTTAGTAGAAAATACCAATAAAATGTCTTTAGAAGATAGATCTCTTATGCACACTTGTCACTTTCATTGTTCAGGTGCTCCACACCATGTCTCTGTAAGGAGGGTTTTGGAAGTGCAGGATTTTATGAGCAAACTAACGCCAAACTTTCTTTGCATTCGTAACAAAAACATACTTTAGAATAACTGTTTTATATACTTTTATTGTGAGATCTTGATTTTATGGCAGTTTTGGATGATAGCATCATTCTTTTCTAAACAGTTTACAATTGGAGGAAATACTTCTAAAGAAAAGAAATGAGCGCAACATAATCCTTTTTTTCACAGGCTTCTTCTGGCCCTCCAATCGTCCACATTTTCTATGAGGAAAGTGGTGGTGTGGATGATCCCATCACAGGGGTGATCTAAGAGAAAGAGTAGTACAATGGTACTTTAGTTTTTTACACAAAGCATTTAGGTTTGTGAATCTGTATTTTGCTTCGTTAACATATATCAATGCAACATTCTAAGAAACAATTACTAAAGTGTTGTTACATCAAATAGGAAGAAAACCAAGGAACTGCATTATTACCTGCATCAATAAGCTGTAACCATCAATTCTTTTTCTGACTCTTCTCTTAGGCAATGCATTTCCTACCATATGATAAGTATCTGCAAGACAGGAAAAGGAAAAAGAACCCTAAATTGATTTGTAGCTTATATTGTTATCCAGCTCCTTAAAATAAAAGATAAACAGAGAAACTGAAATATAATGATAAAAATAAACTTAACTGAAAATTAGGGAGAAAAAAATTATTCCAAGATACATGCACGAGTTGTTAGTTATGTGATCACAAACATAAATACAAGTATAACTGACAAAAAATTCATTCACTATAGCAAACTTACCACAGAAAGGCTTGTAGGACTTCTGTGGTGCAGTCATGACCAGTACCCTGTGTTCACCGAAGTGGGCCACCCTGAAGGACCCCCTTTAGTTCTTCTGCTACACCCTGATGTTCTCCCCATCTGAAGATGTATGCATACAGAACAATCCCTATATACAGAATAAGTACCAATTTATGGGGTTCTTTTTAATTAATCAATGACTGCTTCAGAAAATGAGAAACGATCAAGTTAATGAGGTTTGTTTTGCTCAGAAAATAGAACTGAATGTGGTTCAAAATTTCACTTCACATGATGATTCCTTTTCCTATCTATAGGAAAGAGCTCTGAATCTCAGTATCTTTCTCTTATTTTTTTAACAACATGGACACTACAAAATTTATTTTTAAACAGAAAATTAGTTTTGAGGACTAAAAATGTAGTAGTATGCTGAACTATCAGAAAGATAAATCTTCCTTATGCTTTTGTAGATGGAAGAAGATTTGCACATTATCTAAGCAGAAATGCCATACTTCAACATGAATATATATATACAAAGTTCACTACAAAAGGGCTTCAAAAGTCTGTGTCCTGGACATATCTTATGCTGCTTTTATTTTCTAAAACTAATTTCTGAAATTTTACTCAGTGTCCTGCAAAATCAACTGTAAATAAACTAAACATCGTATCCTACTAAGTTACAAATATCCTGAAATACCAGCAGAGCCTAGGCAAAGAAACCGAGCAAAATCTGGCACAAGTACATCTCTCCTACTTCTCAGACCACTGCACTGGTAATATTACATGAAAACAAAGAATCTTGAACATTCTAAGTTATGAAATTCAATCTTTTCAAGACTTTGTTAAGTAAAATTGTAACAGCATCATTCAAAAGGTTCGCCTTCATTAGAACACACTGCTGCATTTTTAATGCGAGTAATTTCCAACAGAAAATATTTAACAGAAAGCAGTCTGGGTAGTGCTCAGATTACAAGTGAATGTACTTTAGCTTTTGCATTACCGTAACACTACATTATCTCATCTAATTAGATTTTTCCAAAACCTCTGGAAAACAAACTTTCCACGTGCTCTGGATGTTTGTTTATTGACTAAACATGGTGTACATGAACTAAATAATATATTGTAGTAATAGAATTATGAAATACTACATCCTAATGGAGTACAGAAACTGTTCTTTTAAACCATCACATCATCCTCACCACAATGTGTCTTAAACTTATTAAAGACTGTAGCCTTTAGAATTTTGATCTTTATATCTCTTCCTCAGAAACAAAAGAGAAAACAGCTCCTGTGTTAACAAGTCCTTAGAACTTTTCTCATTTAACCGAAGTTCGAATTACTGTTACATTTTTAATTTTGTTCTGTAAAGTTACATATCTATTCTCCATTATTTATGCAGCTATTTCAGAAAAATATCCTCCCCAGATTCCTGATGTTTTGATTTCACAGACCTGACTTAACAGCATTCTCATTTATGAGCTGTTCATACTACACGAAACGTGACACTGACACTGACAACTGATTTATTTTTTCCCCAATATATCATCTGTGATTTCCAATGACTTCACCTGCAATTCTAAACACTTAGCATTTACCCAAATCTTAGGATTAGAAGGATGATAACTCAAAATCAGAAACAGGTAAGTAGACATCTGCAAAAGCTGTGTCTCAAACAACTGGGCCAGGAGTAGGGAGAAACACAGTGGCAGTGCCAGCAGGAAATATCAGTAAACGTGACATCTGAAGACACACATAATATCTTTAATCTATAATATCACTATTTCTTTACTTAATTCATTACTTCATTTAATACCCATTCTTCCAGTTACTAGAGCAAATGACAAAGAAGTTACGCCACAAACCCCCACCACCAGTGATTGACTACACGACCCCAGTATGGATCAAGAGTTCTGTCTTGTAGAAATGCAGCATATATTCTGTAAAGACAAAGACATTAGAGATTCTACAGAAAAACAGGTTTTATGCTTCCTAATTTCTCAGTATGAAGCAACATCAGAGGAATTTCAGATTTGTAAAGGTTCTTTGCTGAAAGAGTCAATCGCTGGAATAGGCTCCCCAGAGAAGCTGTCACGGCACCAAGCCTGTCAGTGTGGATTATACACCCTTAGTAATTTGCCTCAGTATTAGGATGTTCTGCAAGGAGCAAGAAGTTGGACTCCATCACTATAGGTCCCTTCCAACTTGAGCTATTCTATGATTCTCTGAAAATTTCTAAGATTAAATTACATACAGAATTGAAAATTCTTTGAAAGTTTTTTCAGCACATTGCATTTTCCTTCAAAAATCACTGTACACATTTAATTACAATTGGGTTTAAGAGTAGACAAAAAAAACTCCAATAATAACTAGCACAAACTCCCCAAAACACCCTCAGTGACAACTACTTAGCTCTTTGAGGCTGTTATTCTTATGCTTTCCTATTATGCTAATGTCAACAGCCTTCAAGTCAGTGACAAGGTTGTATTTTTCACATTCCACTCTCCAAGCTGCGGTACAAGAGCTTTCCACTACCTTCAGATATTTTTGCCTTTTCTCTACTTCTGTCCTTCTTTTTCATTATTACACAGCAATATATGAGCAGATGGTCTGCTAAACCAAGGATAAATTTAAAAACCATAGCTCGCACAGTTACAGCCCATGTGTTACAAAAATAGAACTTACAATTGTCCTTGACTTCAGTGCTATTTTATCATAACACTTGAAACATGCTGGACAGATTTTTTCCCATTAAAAAGTCATAGAACAACTTGCTCATTAACAAAAAAAACAAAACAAAACAAAACCCAAAACAGAAACAACACACCAACAACCAAATGGAAAATATCCCACAGCAATTAGAATTGATTTGCCAGTGCACTAAATTAGACAAGATTCATATGCAAGCACACTTAATTTTTTGCTTTTCTAGCATCTAAAAAATAGCTTTAGAGGGGTATTTTCAAGATAGAACAGTATATTGCTCCCAGTTATCACCTATAGCGTTGGCAATTATGAAAAATTAATGACATCTCATTATTTTCACTCCTTCCCCCAAGGTCAGTCATTAACTCTGTTTCTTTTCAAGAGATTTCAAAACAGTCCCTGAAAATCCAAAAGACTTTTCTTTACAAGTCTATTTCCTCTTTTTTTTTATTGTGCTTTTTTTTCCAGGTTAGGCAAATGTGGCAAGTTCTAAATTTTATGTCCTTCAGGAACTTGCTAGGGAAGAGAAATACAAAATATCTCTTATTTCACACTGTTAATATTTTGCATCACTGGCATCACAGTGAAACAATCCCATCACAGAGAAACAATCCCATCACAGATTACTTAGTTCAGATACCAGAGCACATAAATTCTTTTAATACCACCAATTTAATACAAGTGAGACTGTAATTGAGACCTTTATAGATACTTCCTTTTCCTAGGTTTTGAAAAAATTTTTCCTTAAGAAAGAGTTGGAAAAAATGTTTTCCTAAGTATACCTCCACAGCTTCATGGTGTTCTATAGGAGCACACATAGCTTCAACATGTTTTATGTATGCATTGCCTATCCTTCACACTAAGTGTCAATTTTTTAATCTACTTTTGTGTTACACCAAGAATCAGGAAGGAACAATTTTGACATCTAGAAAAAAAAGACAGAATTTTGATATCTGCATAAGGGAGAATTATTGCAAAATACAGACACTCTGATTTTATTTCAGAGTACGAAATAGGTGTAGGAAAAAAAGCCTCTGCATTCCAGCAATGAAACCCTATAAAAGCCCACTTTCTTCTTTCTGACATTCATTTAAATTTTACTGCATCACCAAAGAAAAACTAGGTTTACATTTGTAAACAAGCATGGAAAAGCACATGACAGGAGTGTGGGTCTTACTTTTTTGTTACCATTGTTGCAGAATTATTATAAAGAACTTCTACAGGGAGAGTAAATGAGAGTTTGAATTCACATTAGAGGGGAAAAAAAAAAAGATAGTATCTTTAAATCATCATTTGGCTTTCTACAAATTCCATCTTTTTTATATGGCATTTGACACAGCATCCCTATCATGCTAAAAATCTAATATAAATCATAACCCAAAACATTTCTACAGATCCCTTAACACCACAAATATCACTTTACATAAAATGCTATACACAGCCATTAGTTAGTATCTGATAACAACTATTTGGCTGCAAAGCTACTGTGAGAGACTGCATACTTAAGTGTGGAGAACATCTTGCTATTTTTGCGTCACAAAATTCTCTAACACAATAAGAATATCAATGCTTTAGCCATAATTGCATTTACTTCAATAGTGGATGTTCCATGTAAAATAAGCCTGTTTTCTTTTTTTTTTTTTTTTTGGTTTTTATTCATGCTCCTTCTGTACGCTGAGCAGAAACTCTGCCAATAATAATTGTTTGCTACTATTCTATAAGTACCTAAACTGCAAAACATCTTAGAACGGTTATATAAGTTTGAAAATTAAATTATTCATTTTGATAAAATTAGTTACACATACTTACACAAAGCACTTCAGAGAAAATGTACTCATATCCTACTGTAGAGAAGAAACATGATGGAACCCTGATGCTGCCTTAAACTGCCTTACTTTAAGATCCCAGCTAATATACTTCTGACAAAGACCAAAAGTTAAAATAGATACATATGCACAAGTTCTTATTGGCAGTTGTGCAACTAAATGTAAATGAACATAAAATGAAAATATCCAGACCTCTATGTCTATGTTCCCTTTAACAGGTGAGTTAAAAAGCTGCAGTTAATGCATACAATGACTGTAACAAGTGAATTACCAGACTTCAGAATGACATGCCTGAAGCTTGACTCAAGATTCTTCTACTATGGATTAAGTCTATTAAATAAGCCAAAAACATCAAGGTCTGCACAAAAAGCAGACTTCTTACATCAGAAGTCTATTTAACAGAAACTTGTGAAATAAGTTATCTCAGTATTTTAAATTATTAGTGAAAATGTTTCTCTCCTGTAACCTAATATCTGTCACAGTCTTTATCCTATTAGCTATTGCTGAATTTCAGCTTAAGGATAACAGAAACATTAGCAAATTCTGAAGTGTGCAGAAAAGCAAACATTATGCAAAGTATCATACAAGACAAATAGACAAAGTTAATATGTATCAGATTTTGCATTTAATTTTACTGTGTTTACTTAAAACTACAGTGACAGAAATATGAATGTACAGAAATATTAAATGACAGTGGGAAATGGAAGCTTTATATTTTCATGAACTGAAATAGAAACATATAGATTTATCAACCTCAAAAATATATGGCTACATTTTGAAACTTAAGCTAGGACTTTTCACACCTAGAAGACAGGAAGAAAAAGAAATTATTAGTATTTCTAAAGCCAGGAAGTCCACTCTGAAAAGACAGATTGAGATTCCTGTTCTGTACATTACTTTGATTTCGAGGATGCTGTTCGCTTTTATATAAACAGCTATGCATCCATCATTCTCAAACAATTGACTTTGCATTGGAAGATAGGAAATAACTGAAGTGCTGTGTAGTCAGACAGGTGTGATAGACAGACAGACAAGGTTATTTGTGTTTTATACAGCTGCAACTGTAATAACAGCTGCTACTTATTCTGCACATGCATCCTAGCCACCCTCATAGTATAAAAGGCATGACCTATTGCTCCAAGCATAAATGAAAGTGGAAGAGGTAAGACGAAGGAAGGGGTGGTGGGGATAGCAAGAAGTACAATAAAGGGTCAAGGCATTTCAAAATCCAGAGGACAGACAAGCTAGTAAACTTTTTCAGTTGCTTGTCCTTGTGAGAGTTTCCCTCTAAGTGAATCCCAAGCAGTACATCACACCTCTGGAAAGAAAAGTGCTGAATGTGTTCAGAGACAGGTAATCCATAGTAAAGCCTTACTCAGACAGACAGCCAAATTTTCTTAGTCTCTCAACAGAAGTAACAGTTCAGGGAAGGAGGGCTTCCATCTTCAATTATAAAAGCTCTTCTGATATCCAAGTGCCACGTAATTTCTTTATGATGTGAATGTGTCTCAAATGGAATGCATGTTATCATACACTCTGATTAAATGTGGAATTCTAAATCTATGCTGGGTCAAAGTTTTGAGTACAACTTCATCAGGATCACCTCATGATGAAATAGAGTAGACTACCAAAGTTGGGCAAAAGAGTCTCACAGAAAAGTCTCAGTTGTTTCATCTTGATACTGGCTGATGCTACTGCTAAAGTAGTTACACTTTCAAAGTGGAAAAGGGGTGGGAGACAAAGGACCTCAAATACATTAGACCTAGAATATTAAACTCAGATCTGCAAAAGAAGAAGTATTCCTGGGGAAGAATTCTTGCAGCTCTTTCATGAATCTGAGCCACTGCAATTTGAAGGTGCAGCAGTCCCTTGAAGAACTAGAAACACTAATGACTGCCAAGTTTGCAATAAATAATTTTTACCTGCAGAGAACATAGTTAAATAAATTTAGCTGTTACAATAGCAAAATAAGTATTCAGAGCACACAAAAACCTGGAACAGCATACTCTCTTTGTAAATTCCTTCATGCTCTTACAATACTCTAAATTCTGCATTTGTTTGGCAAATAACTATCCAAAGAGCATGCTATTTAAGAGAATAGAGGTATAAAATGGATCTCTCCTGCAGAGACAGGAATCTGATTTAAGAGTGGAGTGAACATGGCCTCTAATGCCAGCTATGGAAATCCAAATGACACACTGATGTAGGAGTTGCTAGCTGAACTGCTGCTTTGGCCACAATAATTGCAATGATAGGAACGCAGGTATTAATAAACCTAACCACTGATTCAGAAAACCATCCCTTAAAAGATCTCTGACCAGCCATAGACCCAAGAACTCTTTGATATACTTGCTCATAATGAATTCACAGTTTGCAACTGGCAAATTAAATATAACAAGTTAGTTCTTGTGCTTCCCTTCTGCTAAGGCTGTATTTTTTTAAATAACTGGTAAGGATTTCACAAATATCCCAACATGATGATGTACCTACCAGTCCCAGACCCTGGTTGCTAACATTCATAATTACTCAGTCTACTTCCCCTTATTTACAGAGTTTATCACTGTCATATTGCCCAATGATTCTATCAGGAAGAGACTATAGGAAATATCTAACAGTTTTAATTATTTAAAGCTACACAATGCTAAATGAAATCTAGGATTCCTGTGAAGCTCAACCACCATAAATGCATACACTGGGAATACTCACCTTAGTAACAATGTATGCACAATTTGTTTCCAAAAGGAATAAAGGAGAGAAAAGTTTTTTTTACAAGTTTCTAACTTTTTTTTTTCCTTCAGACATAAAATGCATCCCCATTTTCCAGTAATTTAAGCCACTATTTTTAGACTTTATTGGAATGCAAATGATTGAGAAAAAAATGGCTAATAAGTTAAACAAGGTTACACATGGCACCAGGTTTCCAACAACGCATGACAGACAAGAAACCCCTCCTGCTGAAGGGTTTGCTGGAAAGCAATTATCAAAGCAGTACTGATTTGGAATTCTTCCAGAAGCTCTGCCTTGCCATCCTGAAGCCCACTATTGTTTTGATAAATTTTATCATCCCAGCTGGTGTTAAAATTCTTTTCTTTTTTTTTCTTTTTTTTTTTTTTTAAGATAAGAAACATGCACAAGAGGGAGTATGTTTATCTGTTCCAAATCTTTGGGTAAGATTTCCTTTTTTCTGACCACTCATCCTGTGCCTTCATGATGCAGATGGGATGTAAGCACTGCCAAGACCTCTGTAAACACTCACAATGCTGTTGAGAGGCTGAGGGGTAACATTATATTGATAATGGTTTCTGAGATTGGTTATCAGCAGAAAATCTTTTGTCTGCCAGATGTACTTCTATGTGAAAATATGCCTTTTTCAAGATGAGAGCTGAAAAAGACCCTCTCTAAGCAAGTCAGGAATAATTGAGAACAAACTGATTCTTCTGACTGAAACGTGCAGGTGTTCAGTCCATCAGTGCTCTGAAACAGAACAACTTTTTTTTGTGTGGAACAGTAATGCATCTGCAATAAAAATCCTTCCTCCAATGCTATGATGGTACACTTTGAAACAGAATACAAATTCTACTCTCTTTGTGAGAAAGCTCTCCTGAGAGAGCTCTACAAAAGTTGATTATGGCATGGATTAAAATCAGAAAAAAAAAATTGTTCACCATTACATTATTTGTTCAAGCTATAAAAATCTCCACTAGCATCTTCCATATGAGGCAAAGAATGAACGCTACATCTTATAGAATTATCATAATGGGCATTCCTTGGGATACTGTAATTCTTCATCAAAATGGATATTTAATTTATAACAGCAAAGACAACAACTTAGGAGTCAATATATTGGGTGTTATCTGTCTGACGTTTCCTCAATCACTTGTGAAACCATAAACAGGAAAAAAATTAATTATCATAAACTCTGTGATGTGAAGGTAGCTATACATGTGCTGCCTTTGGCTTCTTCACTGTGGTTATACATCACCATGCCATAACAAAGGCAAGAAAACCTTTAGAGTAAGCTAAGTATTACAAGCCTATCTTGAAATGCGCTGGGTCACATCAGCATAACTTGAGATATTCTCCACCATCCACCTTCCAGGTCCTAGGCACGTAGCATCAGTATGAGAGCACAGCTGGGGGATGAGAGCACATATTACGGTGAAACTGCAATCCATTCAAAAGAGGAAGAAAGAGGAAGATGACCTCTTAGTTTTCTCTTCTGGTTTTCTTTTTTTTTTTTTTTTTATTACAGTAACTTACAACCCTTGACCAACACATCGGGACCAAATTCCACAAATAACTTCAGACTGAATTCCTGATTTCACATTTTCTTTAGAAAGCTGCACTACACTTTATAGCCTCTTTGATTCTGGAGTCGGTTTGCAGCCTGCTCTGTGAAACTGTCTTTCCGCAAATTTTAAATGAAGGTAGCCCTCCTCTTCATTCTAGCATTGTAAATGCCCGGTGACAAAGAACTAACAGGCAATCCTCTGTGGAAGCCAGGAGCCAATCCTCATTCACGGCTGCCATCTAGTGACCACAGAAACCCTGCAGCCTTCACATTAAGGCTCGGAACCCATCGTTACACACCAGCAGATGCTTAGCACTTATTTAAGCCCCCTACTCCCTTCCCCCCGAGCCATCCACTTAATTGTTGAGGAGATGTTAAATTACAAACTGCAGAATGACAAAGTTTCTCATGTCTACAGACTACTCCTGCTGCAGATATTAGTAGTGGGTGGATCACTCACTGGATAAGGAACTGGCTGGATGGTCGCATGCGGAGTGGTGATCAATGTCCACAATGTCCACCTGGCGACCAGCGCCAAGTGGTGTCCCTCAGGGGTCAGTGCTGGGACCAGTGCTGTTTAAGATCTTTGTCGGTGATATGGACAGAGGAATCAGTGCAGCCTCAGCAAGTTTGCAGATGACACCAAGCTGTGTGGCACAGTCAACTTGCTAGAGGGCAGGGATGCCATCCAGAGGGACCTGGACAGGCTGCAGAGGTGTGCCCAGGCCAACCTCATGAAATTCAACAAGGCCAAGTGCAAGGTCCTCCGCAATCCCAAGGCACCTGGGTCAGCACAATCCCAAGCACAACTCCAGGCTGGGTGGTGAATGGCTGAGAGCAGCTCTGAGGAAAAGGACCTGGGAGTCTGGGGTGATGAAAAAAATCAACATGAGCCTGCAGTGTGCACATGCAGCCGAGACAGCAACCGNTATCCCACCTGAAGGTCTGGCTAGATGGGGCCCTGAGAAACCTGATCTAGTTGGGGATGTCCCTGCTTACTGGAGGGGTGGTGGACTTGATGCTCTTTAAAGGCCCCTTCCAAACCAACACATTTTATGATTCTACGAAGGCCTCAGCAAATCATAAGACACTCAAGTGACAAGCATAATTTGAATTTCTATGACCTTCAATCCTGAATTAGTTTTACATACCTGGAAGTCTGTACCTTCACAAACCCCACATTGCATGCCCACAAAAATACACATCTGCGGAAGTCTAACTGTTTCAGAGGAAATTAAGTCAGGTATATGCAAACAGAGACGTGTTTAGGAATGTGTTGGGTATTAAGGAAATAGACAGCATTTGTTATAAAGTATATTACAAACTTTTATCAGTTTTCATTACAAATCTCCCTGTGTGGGAACTGGCTTGTTATATATAGAGAGAAGAGATTAGATCTTTTAATTAATATTGTTCCCCATGCTGTGCCATTTCACACAATGTTCTCTGGGACTATTCGCATGAGCATGTGCACAGCTGTACTGAAATCTTCATAAAGTCTATCATGCTCCCATTGTATTCCAAAATACCAGTGTTAGAACTATTCAGGAGACATTTTCTTCCATCTTTGTTTTTTAACAAACTGTACAATTGGAGTATGATCAATAGTTTACACAGGCACCTTGAAAGAAAGATACGAAAGCAGAATCGTTAACAGAAAAAGTGAACCATAAAGTATTAATGACAAAGCTGTATGACAGCAGATGATAAACCCATTGCTAACTTTAAAAGCAAAGAACTTTGAAAAGCAAGAAAATCAGAGAGAAATACGCCCTACTCTTGATCTATTATTGTGGCTTTTTAAAATTAATCTTCTCCCTTTGACAGGAAGACATGTGAAAACAGAAAATACTGTTTCTCCATGTCTCCAGTTTTCATAGCACAGTTCTTTCAGGAAAACATAAAATTCTTCTTTTCATGAGAATACTGCTGCAATGGAATAGCATAATCATAATAGCTGTATGGTTATTTCTAATAGAAATGTTAATATGTACTGCTACGTAACATGTCATTGGTTATTTTTTCATTCAACATAACAAAAATTACTGAACCCTCTTCTACATTAAACACATCTATGACCTTAAAGAACTGAAACAGGCTTTGGAAGTATGGTGGGAAAAAAATATGTCTTCTTTTTTGTTGGTACAAGCACTTCTTTTTTGAAGTATGGCACTTTAGCTCCCTTGCAAGTGGGAAATGTTGTCAACAACCAATGAAGAAGTATCATGTACAGCACTTTAAAAACAACCATAATCAAACCATTTGAAACATAATTTGATTTATTCTGTATTTGACTACCGTAGAAAATGCTTTACGTCATTACCAACTGTTTCTTGTCAAAAGCAATCCTGCAAAACACACTAATTTTTATGGATTATATTTGCAATTAAGCAATTTCACTTAAAGAAGAGAAATCTGAACTTAGTTAAGCTTCGATTTTAAAGTATCATCAATCTTCACAAAGTTGGGTGGCAAATAAGGGCACAAATTAATAACAACTTTTCCCCCCAATGCTAGTGAACAATACACTGGTTCTTGCTCAGCACTTAAGACCATGGCTTTAGTTAATAAACCTTGTAAAAATTCAGTTGATAATGAAAAAGCAGAACTTTAATTAACTTACTATGTTCAGGAACTTGCAGAAAAGATATCATGAATTGAAATTTCTCAAGTCCTTCTTGTAAAGATCATGTTAAGGGACTACTTTTTCCAAAGTTTAATTTCGAGTCAAATAAAGAGTGAAAGAAAAACACATTCCTTATCTCATGTCCATTGCTACAAATCTAAAACTTTAGATCCACATATTTTTGTAAATAAATTTATATTCAGGGAAATAAATGCGTCAAGAGCCAAAGCTCATAAAAGCAGTGTGAGTAAAGAAATATACATATAGCTGTGAATTATCTAGTAACAGATTAAAATGCATTCTGCACACGTGGATTTTAAGAATAGCATGGGAAGCAAACTGACTTTAGAAAGATGTCCCTTTACTAACCCCACTTGGAACACTTTCACAAGAAATGCTTGTTGGAAGTGACTTAGGAATCAGATTGCCAGTATAGCAGAGCAACAGCAGTGTAAGAATTTTGTTAATGGAGGAATACAGTAGCCAGAACTGTGACACACCACTAAGAATCTGTTTGCAATTACCAAGTACAGCGGTTAAGTTGAATAAGTATTTTTTTCTATGTCAATTATTAGACTATTTTTCTCCTTCTCAGTGGAACTTGGACTATACTTCCAGTATTGTATCTAGGAGAGCATGTAAACTGTGTATTTAAAAAGAATAAATTCAAGTAAATTGTGTAAAAAACGGAGCAGTAAAGAACATACTGGATATACTTTATATACCTTCTGCATCTACAGAGTAGGAATACTACAGTTTTGTCTTTCTACATTCCAAAAAAAATTCAACAATTCATTACAGTGTATAATAGGGTATGGCACATGCACTCCTTTTAGTAATTAGGGAAATATCTCTGATTCACACTTCTCTGGATCACACATAATTTCTATTTCTCACTTCATTTCTGTCAACAAGAACTATGAGGTATTATTAAAAGGCCAGTAGGAATAACAAGGCTGGTGAGGGGCCTGGAGCACAACCCTATGAGGAGAGGCTGAGGGAGCTGGGATTGTTCAACCTGGAAAAGAGGAGGTTCAGGGGTGACCTCATTGCTGTCTACAACTACCTGAAAGGAGGTTGTAGCCAGGTGGGGGTCTGTCTCTTCTCCCAGGCAGCCAGCAACAGAACAAGGGGACACAGTCTCAAGTTCTGCCAGGGGAGGTATAGGCTGGATGTTAGGAGGAAGTTCTTCACAGAGTGATTGGCATTGGAATGGGCTGCCCAGGGAGGTGGTGGAGTCGCCGTCCCTGGAGGTGTTCAAGAAAAGACTGGATGGGGCACTTAGTGCCACAGTCTAGTTGATTGGATAGGTCTGGGTTGATAGGTTGGACTGGATGATCTTGGAGGTCTCATCCAACCTGGCTGATTCTATGAATCTATGATTCTATGAATACTCCACTCTTTTGTATGAACATGGAAGGAACAGGAAAGGGCTCAAACCCCGCAGATATGCATAATAGTAAGTAGTGTCCTGAGACCACCTAAATGCCTTAATCTTAGAAATAACAGTCACAAGAACACTCGGAACCAGAAACTATTCTACATGTATTCATTATGCATATACGGCTCTAAAAAGTCTGGGTGCATTTTGTTTGTTTTGCTAAACTTTATGTTTTAGGGAGAAGAAAATAATCTGAAGAGCAGCTGAAATACGTTTACACATGAGTATGTTTACATTACTTGTTGCTGAATAGAGATAAGCCAAGCAGGTGAAATCAGCTCTATTTACAGAAAAGCTACAGTGAAATTCTTTCCAATCACTGTAACCAAGCAGTTACCAAGGAATAATCACATCTGGAATCATTAATTCTTTCATTCCTTCCATTCTTAAATCACTCCATGAATCCCATTGACATCTTTTGACTCACAAATACAGTTGACATATATTTGCTACAGTGAGATAGAACATATTTATACTCATTATCAAATTTCACAATTGCAAATAAATATACTGAGAGTTCTATAATCATGTCAGACTATAAGGCTCAAGCTGTCAACAGAAAAAGATTACCTGCAATCCAGATTATGTCACAAACCAATGAATACATGTATGAAATTAGGATATGATCAGATAACTAGTGATTAATTAAATTCTAATTCCACTAGATCAAAGGCTGTATGTTGCTTCTGAAGAAAGGGGTCAGCAAGAAATTTACATATATTCACTAAATTAGAAATCTTGTTTAATTAGATGGCTTAATCTAACATTACACTTCTGCTTCATCAAACTGAGTTTCAGGTGAAATTTTAGGAAGAGTTTACATGAGCTGTATTCTACTGCCTAGAATACAATTCCACTTTTATTACTGAGTTATGCCATGCATATACAAAGGCAGAACTCATGTCACACTTGTACAAGGAAAAGGCTCAGCAAATTAAAAGCTGCATTTCCTTCTTAGAGAGTTGGGAAGCAGGGAAGTTTGGGGTTTTTTTAAGATGACAAAACACATTTTCTTATCTCTGTTCTTTACATCTACATTAAGAAAAATATGTGTGCACATACAGCCTCTTCCAGTTCTCTGGAAGTCAAGCTCATAACAGTATAATACCTGGGGGTTTAGTTCAGGTAAAGGTTATATGATTCCTAAGACAAAGGAATCTCAATTTAGCTAAACATATAATGTGCTGGAAATAGCAGTTTTAGCTTATAATTTAGAAGACTAGACCTGAAAATAACAGAGCTAATTCTACACTGGCCTTGGAGCTACATAGCTATAAAGGATTTATAACACTGAATGTTCTTCAACTTACTATTTTACAAAATCTTTGTTTTGCTCTAGAATTCTAAGTTTTTCTTGTGAGATGATGCAAGAGGCAGTAAGTAAAAGAGATCCCAGTTTACAGCAACTTTAACAATAACTGAGATTATTGTTCTCAGTTTCTTCTTCCGATATTCTTCTGGAAATATTCATACAGTGGGGAAAGCATAGTTATAGAAAGATTCAACAGCAGCCTTTACTTTAATGGATGACAGAATCATTTTTCATACCGATTTTCCTTCTAGGGTGTAACAAAACAATATATATGGAATTTAAAAACATGCTTCTAATTCCTTATGCCCACTGGCTGAAGGACACTGATTTTAACTTGCAGTAAATCCACATAACATGAACCTGTTACTCTAACACTTGCTGAGGAGTGCGGATTTAAATTCTTAAAAAGGTTTCTAATGTTTTGGGAAGACAGCATCTGCCATCACTAATTAACAGTATATTATATTGGACTAATGATATAATATTGGATTTAAATATTGTTCAATGACTACTACCTCAGAGGAAACTGAAGAAACCTTCTAGATTCAATCAGTATAAAATGCAGACAGGAGTAGCAAACATGGGACACATTGTTTGCATGTGTCCAGTGCAAGCAGATTAGCGGAATGTGATTTAACAATTCAGCATACAAGTAAGAACCCATTTGTCTGAAGCCTTAATTATTTTGACTTGAAACTTGAAACACACTCATTCACCACTTTTTTATTATTTAATATATAGACTAGCTTAGAACCTGCACTATGTAATCAGATCTACACTTTTTTTATTACTAGAAAGTAAGTTGGCATGATGTTACAAGACTTTGAAAGACAGTAAATAATAGAAGGGAAATAGAAAGCAATAGTGTTTCAGAATATTAGATCTTCCCCTCAAGATAAAGCTTGTAATTCAACAGAAAGTTATCAGATGTTAAGGATGTACACTCTTGGCCACGCCTGGAATTGAACTGATCCCCCTGACATTTCAAATACACAAAATACTGGCTGCTCTGCACTTGGCAGAAATGGTAATCTGACAAACTCTCCCAGTCTCCTTGGCTTAAAACAGGGTGCCTGCAAGAAGCACTGCTTGTACTGGAGATGTCACATCTAATGACAACACTTCCACTCCAAGCATTCAGCTGATCTTAAATTAACAACTGAAAACCCTCTTATCCAGGGCCTGCTCTTCATACAACTATCAGCACTACCCTTTTACTAAGCCTTTTCATTTCCAGCTGTCTTCCCCTTAAGGTGATTTGACTGTAGTTGCTTACAGCAGTTTCTAGTATCTCCTGCTTTAAACAAAATTTGTTTAATATGTTATCAGATTCAAATACAGTCTTCTATTTTAAAATCAAGTATTTGAATAAAGGCACTCCTTTTACAGTTACTGCAGTTCCATTTGCATAGTGGGCTGAAATGATTAAAAGTGGTCAGGAAATATACTTGGAACTCAGGCAGGTCCTTCCCCATTTCATTATTGATTTTCTGAGACTTGGGCAGTTTGCTGGCTTACCTTCATTTCCCTCATCTACAAAGGAGGAATTCTATACTAAGAAAGCCACTGAGAGATAATTTCTTTAAAATAACCTGTAAGGCATGTAGATATTATAGGCAACACAGATCAGTGAATGGATCAGTGTTTTTGCTGTATTTAGTTCAAGGACTTTAGTTATAGAAGGCCACATTCATACTCTTCTGTGAAGTATTTCCTCAAATTTGAGATGGCAGACCCCTGTGAGATGCAATAAATCATTATTTATAACACAATAAAACTATATCTTAAATAATTTGGTGCTTTGTTTTGGTTTCTGAATGTTTTTTTAATCTTCAGTGATGTTTCTTTTCTCCTTTGTTATTTAATCTCATTATATTTTATACGAACAACATAGCACTACTCACTATATACATATATTTTTGGGCTTTTTAAGCTCTAAAAAGGTGGGCATATGACTTCTCCCTGAATGGATCAAGTGAAACAACTTCTCTCAGACAGACTGCCTAGGTGTTACATTGCGGAGAGCAACTAAGGAGACATCACTCAGTCTAATCATCCTCAGACTAGTACCACTTTTGTTAGGAGCAGCAAATTTCCATGTTCTTTATGGCAAGTTTTTTCTTTTCTTATGACTCTTCTAAGAAAAGTCTTAGCCATGGGATCAGAATTGCTATATGAAAATTATTGTAAAATAAATTATGAAGATAGCACATAATATGACCAAATGGCTTTCAAATGCAATTCTAAGCATGATAAACTGTTCTATGAGCCTAAATTCTGTGTAATTTATGATCTGTATCTTGTATCTCCTCTGTCCAATACAGTTGCTCAGCAGATCCGGGCAATCTATTCCATGGCTTAACTACTCTCTAGGCACATCTTCTTGCATTCAGAGAGTCAAAAGCAGGGAAATGTACATAGGAATTTAAGGGTAACCAACTCCTCTCTTCCCCATAAATTTATCTCTCAACATACCGCAGCTGTAAGCTATATACATAAGCTGTTGTCATTCATATGAACAAGAACAAGATGATTAATTACATTCTAGAGTAACAAAGTTATTGTCACACAATGAGTAGCAGCACATTTACAGAATACTTCAAAACATAATAGGGAGACAATAAAATTATACAAAATCTATGACAGAAACCAAAAATTATAATTTTTCTGTTTCCTTATTGGCTAATCTTTGAAATGCTTACATTGAGCCTGAAAGTTGTAAATGTGAACTGAGCAAAGAGCCCTGCAAAGATAGCATTTCCGCATCTGAGGACAACATTTAGTTTTTACAGCAATTTAAGACGGTTCCCAGATTACCTTCCACAGGATGCACTTTCCAGGAATGTTGGCAGGGTCAACGTTTATCATCTCCACATATTGAAACATAAAAAAAAACACAGCTTGTTCGTGAGCCTATGAATTTTCTCTTTTCCTAAAATTATTTCTGGACTTGCTATTCTGAGACATTATCAGCTCGAAACTGACAGTTTTCTCATATTCTAGATTACAAACTACTGGGGATGTTGTGGGGATGTTGTCATGGAGAACAATCCTGTCTTTAAATAAACTGATTTCTAAATGAACAAAGCTTTCTAATCCTCCATGTGAGCTTATAAAAACTACTGCAGCCAAGCACTCTGGCAAAAATGATGGAGAATAACAGACTCAGAATGTTAGAAGTAGTAACTGTTCTCTGGAGTACAGTCAGGTTCTGTCTACTTTCTCATGTCTGGATTGACTGCGAACACTGCCAAGTCCCTCTGTATACTTAAGGGGTCACCTTAAAAACATAAATTACTATTGATATTTTGATAGAAAGTAATCGTCATTATAGCTACTGATAAGATTAATATTTTTAACTGAGCCAGGGGAAATAAAAGGAAAGAGGCACTAATGAACCCAATAAAGAGGTTCAATCTAGAATGGTTGTTAATCTATATAACTAACTTCAGGGAAGAAACGTTTGGTGTCGATGAAGCATTTCCTTAGTAAATTACTACTGGCTCCAGTGTGAGACATTTACAGTAAACACCAAAAGTCTGTAAGGCATCTGTTCTATTCACAGTGGAAGAAGGAACTTTGCTCCATTAATAACTTTAAAAACATGCAATAACTAATTCATGATGGCAGTTCAAATCCTATCAGCAGCCTTCATTATTTGACCAAGCCGAGTTCAAAGATAGAGCAAGTTTTAAAAAAACCTTGGAAGTTTAGAAGTACACTTTAAATTATAATAAAGAAGCTGTGTGGTGTTCTTTCTACTAAATATAAAAAAGCTGTAGCTTTAAACCATGTGCAACAACATTGTTTTAAGAACACATGCAAGATAAGATTTAAACTGTATATATAAAACCCTATATGGTCTCTGATTCTGTTTTAGTGAAATTGTATGTTATATAGAGAGGGTATATGTAATATACATGTATGTATATATAATAAAATACATGCTGGAATTTTAACATTTGACTTTACTAGAGATTTAGTGGGACTTTGCCTAAGGCAAGTTTTTAATAGCAATAATAAAAAAATACTTAATGGTACTTAGGGTAAATAATGTGTGGTCACTATGTTTAAAAAAAAGTAATACCAAACATCTGTGCTAGATTTCCACATGATAAAATCACCATATTACCTACAGTTCTCCCAAAGTTATAGAAACAAATGTTTATTTTAAATTCTAAAAGAGACATGTGATGACCAAATTAAGAACTTTAAGGCAGGTATCTCATTTTCTGACAGGAATGTATGTTTAGTGATCTTCATGGTATTTAATTAGGATATTGGTTTCTGCATGCTTACGCGAAATGGGCAGGAAAATAATATAAGAAACGTTTCATAATTGACAAAGTGGTAGAGATCAAAGGGCAACAAGAATGTTATTTAGCTCTATCTAGTTAAGTAAACTTTGAACAACTTACTAGCTTGATAGAATCGTCCCTGGAACAGCAAAGAACACATCCTTTACTATTCAATTCCTAGTGTATTGAATTCCTAGGAGGGGTACAGCTCAGTGACACAGAAGCGAGAGCCATTGGAGACATGAGGTGCCAATGTTTCACAAGTTGCTTCTGCTTCTCTCACAGCAACGCAGTTCAGTTCACAGATTTGGTCAAAATTGCACCCACCAGCGATTATTAATAACAAAATCATTTTCTACTGCTTCTTATCCATTAGCTTCCTATTTCACCACTATGAGAAATCTAAAAGACTATGAAGGAACAACAGAAGACAGATTTCAGCTTTGATGCTATTTCAAAGAACTAAGAAATGCAGAGTGTAAGGGAGAAATATATGATTGCAATAGAAGAAAATACATTCAAATGCTCAGCAAAATATATCTTTGGCATTTCTTCAGCTAGGATTGAAAAGGTAACAGGATGTTATATAATTAGATTTCAAGAACTGAAAACCTGATTGAAAATATTTTTAAACTAAATACCAACAACATTGCTTATGAGAAGTTGCTTTATAGATGCTTTTTAAAGTAGTGTTGAGGCTGTAGAAAATCAGTAGTCTTCAGTTATTTTTTTCTACAGTCAACCTCATTTCCACCACATCTGGTTTTTTTTCCCAAAGATAGTATTCTTTCCACTGGAGATTACAGTAGAATCTACCATTGTAAGGGCAAACTGACCCACCAGAAAATTCTGAATCAGTTAATTCGTAGCCACAAAGAATTTTATCTCCCTTAACTCATTGTGAGCCAGCAGAAAGTCATATAGCAAAACTAACTAAAATCAGAAACAAGTGTTCAGAATTTGATTAAGCAGTATCCTACATCTGACAATGTACTTCTCAGAAATATATGAGCTCTATACTCCAACCTGCAAAAATAGAGAAAGCAGAGTATTTTAGATTAAGTTCTAGAATAACAAATACTTTGTTAAAGATATAGAAAAAGTAATGCAATCTGAATGAACACTGAAAAATTTGTGAATGCAATTAATTAAAAGTGTATCCCAGTTCCAGTTTACTTAAAAAGCATTCTCAGGAAAAAAAATTTAAAAAAAAAAAAAGACGACGATACAAACAAAGGGGAAAAAAAAACAAACAAACCAAAACCCAACAACAACAACAAAACCGTTCCAGTAACTCTGCAAGGTCATTTACATAGTTAGGATGAAACCATACAAAACCTAGTTAAAAAAATAAAATTAAATATATCTATCCCTTGAGGTGACTATCACAGGAGCTACAGGAGATTCAAGAAGTAATCCCTGGTTTTCTTCTTGTTGAAAAACGGTTGTGCAGAATAGAAACTATGCAGTGACATTAATTCAAACAATCATTGCAGAATAACAAGGACTTACCAAGCCACACACAAAGATGGAATGTTGATTCATTTGGAATTTTAACAAATAGAAAAAAACAATCCAGAATATCTGATACTCAGTTAAAGTGAACAGACAACTTCTTTCCCACACCAAGACAGCAAAAGGCTAAACACCATGTGCCACAGGAAGAGAGCTGGAGACAGGCTTCACTCAGAGCCTTCGATTTATAACAAGGAAATTTTTAGCCAAACTCTTCAAATCACTAGACAGTTACTGCTAATGTAACAGGGACAGATTCCAGGCAGAGAACCTAGTATATTTTTAAACCTTGACCAATGACTAAGGCATATCAGCATGTCACAACCAGAAACTCCAGTAAAACTCATTCTATACTTGCAGTACTCTAGAAGAAAGACAATGTCTATTTTCTTAAATATACTGAGGGAGGAATATTTTTTTCCCCTGTCCCCTGAAGACAGTCCCAGGGGAAACTCTGAAACATAAAACTAATTTAGTATAAGTACAGGAGAAAAATGCTGGGACTATAGTTAGCAATATGCTCTCATTTCAGCTTTCCTTGCACTAATCAATAAATTGGATGCTCAAGGACCTTACTTGGAAGCTTATATTTTATCTACTTTTCAAGCTCTACTTAGTTCTATTTCTCTCATTATCCTACACTACTGTACAACTCCTATCAGGCTTTCAGACTTCATTAATGGGCTATCACTTTATAATTAAAATTCTGTGAAAAGATTCAGGGTCCCCAAGAAAACTGCACTGAAATGTATCATTGTGCCTTGTAAATTTACCAGTTTCCATGCTTCAGATGGGCACCAGATACCACTGAGTCCTCAGAACATGTTCTAGGTTAGAAAAGACTGGGGAAAAGAAGAAAGGAGGGAAAAAAAAAAAAAAGGAAAATCCACACCTACTAAAGTAGCCATAAGATCAATATGAAGGAATTTGTCCATAGCAAAGCAAATCTTTTGGCACCATTCTGTAGATGTAAATAGCTGCTAATCTCTAGTATTCATACAACTAGTGATATACAAGAGCAAATAACAGTCTTCTATGCTCTTGCACTTATTCATGCTTTGATCTGCCAGGCAAATTGGTACTTTTACCAGACAGGAAGTTCAATCAGACTCTGCTGTTGCTGAGTTTCTAAGGGAACAAACCCGTTTATCCTGATTTCCTTTCTGGTAGTAGCTGGTACATGACCTTCTTGTAATTTTCATCCTTCTCAGCAGGAGGCAACAGAGTCTTTATGAGGAAGACTCAGATTGTCTTGTTTGCTTAACACTAGTCAAGCTGGACTGCTGGAATGCACAGAAGCAAATAGGTTTGACACTAGGCAAGATTTTCTTTCTATAGTACTAATTCTGTCATCCCAAGCCCAGTCCCAAAAATGCATTCAGAAGTCATATGGGCAGCTAGTTGAGAGTGGGATCAAACTGGGATCAAATGAAGGATTTCTTAATGTACAGTACAGCCTCCACCCTCATTTTTTAATGTGGCAATATTATGTGGTATATTTACCTACAAATAGAGGGTACCACACATGAATATACATTAGAACTGCACACAGCCAGAAGCCTTTGTTTACATGGAAGGCAAAACATTTTTAAACAATAATATCAACCACAAAGGGTAAAAATATCTCATGACTGTTTAGTTTATAGCAGCAGAAGATGCCACTTTCCTCTTCAGTAGTTCTTATCCTCCTATGCCAAACACCAGCTTATCCGAATGCAAAAAATTCAGAAACCATGCACACAAAGTAATGTGAAAAACAATAAGCTTCAAATACAACTACCTTTTTTTCATAATTTCTTATACTTGCTTTCAAATGTTATCTAGGCCTGTTGTGTATTTATCACAAATCTAAAAACAAACATGTCTTATATTTTAAATGAAAACACGAGAGCAGAAATAGATTATCTGGTTTCTACATTTCTAAAACTGCAGCAAATACTTTAACAATATCTTTTAAATAAATTAGTTTTTCATTACCTCTCTAAGATGCATGTTTTCCTTCTCCTTCTGATCTAAAATCACTTCTAAATGATTAACCTGAGATTCAGCCTCTGCCATCCTTCGAGTTCTCTCATTGTCATCTTCCATTCCTTTGGATGGCAAACCTTTACTTTGCAACATTTCCAGAAGCTTTTTTATGGATTCATCCCTGGCATTTAGTGTTTGCTTTTGTGTTTCAATCCTAAGCTCCATTTCTTCTAGCGTTTTTCTCAACAGGAAGAGCTCTTTAGCTTGTCTATCATGTTCTGCTTGAAGTCTTCGAAAGTTCTCCTCTGTGAGCTCAATGGTAAAATGCTCAGCTCCTCGGTTTCCACTTTCTTGCTGAAGAAGATGGTTAAGGTCTCTCTGGGTTCTAAGCTCATCCTGAAGTGCCTGGATTGTCATTTGCAGATGCTGAAATAAAGGAAAAAGAAAACAAGAAGAAAATAAGTTAGGTTAGGATCTGAATGAAAGATTAATCTTCGATTAAGCTTCTGCTATACGCTGTTACAAAAATTCATTAGAAATCAGTAATGGAATTAAATGACCTTAGAAAATAGCAAATGTATGTGGTAGCATTTGTAATGGTATATTTCAAGTGCTTCCAATAAAAAAAAAAAGAAAAAAGAAAAAAAAAAGAGACACACACACACACAATAGTGTCAGCTATGGATAAAATAAAACGTAAAGAAAGGCAAACCAACAAACCCAAACACTAGGCAGTGACACATCCATTACTACAGTCAATATGTACCTACAAAGTGAAAGACTCAGTATTCCATGTTTTCTAAATTACTTCATAGACTGGTATCCTTCACGGTGCTCAATAGTATTTTTGTTTATGAAGTCAATCAAAGCACTCACTATAATTGAATGGGGCTTTGGGGAGGGGCCAAGTTGGGGCTGGTAGGTTTTGACTTTTTATTTTGGCAACTAAAGCTATGAACATCTTTAGTAAACAGGATTACTGTATCTCTAATAAGCAAACAAAAAAAAAAAAAACACAATAAGCAATACTGAATTTTGAAAAATAAATTAACTGCAAATAGTGAACAAACCTTTGTTCTCCTGGCATCCAAAAACTGAACAGCATGGTAAATGAAAAAATGAAGCAAAATCAACATAAACAAAGGTCAGATGCAAGCAAAGGAGATTCAACAGAAAGAACTGAATTCAACTAAAAGTACCTTCAACAGAAAAAAATAAAAATATTGAGTTATACAGAAAGGCAACAACAGCTTCACAGTACTCAAATATATAAACCTAAACTATAGACAGACTTTACTCAATAGATGTGATGAAGAAAAATGTATTAGAAATAATCATTCCAATATCAGCATTCCTATTTTATCTTACTGTTCTTTCCTTCTCTAAGTTTTTTCAAAACAAAGTAACTTCTCCTAAAATATTTGTATTCCATCTGAGTACAAGGGTCTTCCCCTGTTCAAGAGCTAAATCTTGCGCTCTCTATTCAATGCAAATCAAAATCGAAATGCATTTTGCCCATGTTAAGGCTGGAAAAGATATAATTGTACTAAAGTACAATGGCTTATGATGGTCATTTGAGATTATACTTTTATCTGATTATTTGTTTTTCTTGTTATTTTTCCCCCCTTTATACACAGCATATTGAATTTATAGAAATATTAATTCTCAAATGGTCACACAGTCTGTACCATAAGACATTTAAATGCAGGAATTAGGGGACTTGAACGCACGGCACCAGACTTTTTTGCATTAATGGAGATTCTGCAACTGTACAAACTGTAAACTGTAAACTGCAACTGTAAAAACAAACACATGAAACAAGCGAACAAAAAATCAAACCCCAAACAGACAACAAAACATCATTTCTTTTGATATCACCTTCATGTTTAGCACAATTACATCAAAAGCTGTCACTCTGTAACCATAATTTAAACAAAACGAAAAATGCAAAACCTTCAGAAAATAAAAAAAATGCAGAACCTTCAGAAAATAACCTTTTGAAATCAGGTCTTTCATCAGCTACTTCAAATGGGAAGAAGTATTGCCAGCGGCAGAATTCTGTACAGTTAGATACTTTAAATCTGTTCTATCGCTAAACAGCACTGATTTAATAAGTGCCTAGATTTCAATATTTTTAATATTTGTATATTATTAAGCATACACTCAACAGCATGCAAATGTACTCATTTACAGCTCTGCTTTTATTTAATGGTCTTAACCTTTCCTCAATCTTGTCATCCTTTTACTTATTTATATAAACCTAAAAGCTGCCAATAACTTTTAAACTCCTGTAGATGTAGCAAATCTCCCACTTTAAATCTACTAATACACTGAGTGTTTATGACCCCAGTCTTATCATAGAAATACAGTATATAAATCCAAATCAAAATTTTTAATAGTACAGAGATTATGTTCAGTGATGATCACAAACAACTGAATTAACAAAGATGTGGGAAGGCAACAACAAAGACAGATACTGCAAGGTAAGCAGAATCAAACCCATTTCTTTCTAAATGCTTTTTCATTGTGTTAAGTCATAGGGCCATAACTTCTATAGATAACCTTAACAAACCAATACAGCAGTTTTTAGAAGATTCCAAACTAAATGGCATCTTGGGTTAGAGAATACAGATTTACTGTGTTCTCTTATCTTAGCTTTGCATCACATATGTAAGGTCAGGTTAGGCAGGGCTCTGAGCAGCCTGATGTAGTTGAAAATGTACATGCTCATTGCAAGGGGATGGACTAGATGACCTTTAAAGAACCCTTCCAACCCAAACTATTCCTATTGCAGAAGGAAGTCTTGGTAAAAGATTACTGAAAATTTTCAGATGAGCAATTACGGAAAAATATTTTTTATCTCTTTACGCTAAATTTGCATCAAGTGTGGCAAATGGCACCTCTCAAAAGCTCAAAAAAGAAATATTTCAATTTTTGATTTCCATATTATAAATTTAGTCTTTTAAATGTTTTCATGATATTTTTAATTGTGCTTTTTAAATGCAGTTAGAATTTTTCTAAGTGAAATGCTCCCTTTTGGTCAAACAACATTTCATTCAATGATATTCAAAGATTTTTCCCTTTTAATTAATTTTCAAGTTGCTTTCTACATAAGGTATCAGAGAGAGATTCAGTCTTAGGGCATATACTTGAAGAATGAAACTCAAATTTACACGCTCTTCAAAAGAATGACTGAAATAGCACCCATATGAAAATTTACTTTGTATAAACACAGTAAACAAAATCCTTTGCATTCTAGAGTTATTCCACTACTAAGCAACAGCAATATTCAGCAACTACCAGGAATCTAGGAACAGTTAAAATAATTGCTTTCTGTGATCTGAATAATGATTTAGTATACCTCCTCCTAACATTAAGTTAGACAATATTTATTAGTCAATGCTAAAAGACTATTTACAAATCAATGTTTTCCGAAAATTGAGCTGCCTCTGTACACCGAATCCCTATGTCTTTAAGACTTTAGCTAAGCAAAGGGAAACTAATTTCTAGAATATTAAAAATATTTTAAGACAAAATCAAAGCAAACTTAATACACATGTTGCTAACACACAACCCTCCCAAATGGATGTTGTAAAAGCCAAAACTGTTGGGTTAACACAGAGACACTTAGAAATCAGAACGCTAATGGCCATTCTGGCTAAGATAAACCAGGTAACTTCCTTTACCGTCCCACAACAACCCATGTATGCAGTTCCCAGGTTCTATCCATAACCATGTTTGTCACTACGTACAACAAGAGTTGTGACTGCTTCTCAGAAACTATGTTAAAACTAGCAGCCTCAACTGTGACAGACTACTGCTACTCTGCCATTTTTGTACATGTTCAAGACTTAGAACTCTCTTTGAGCGTGATGGACCAGATTTAGAGTTGTGCTGGCAACGTATTTTTGTATCTGTATCTAGCTAAGAAAAGGAATGAACAAATGTTGTGAGGGTGGAAAGAAACTGTATAATTAATTGTAGTGGGGGAGGAATGTAGGAGGGCTGTGAATATCTGTCACACTGCTGTCGTTACACAGACACAGAACTTTATGGGTACTTTTTTCAAAAAGCAAAATCTATCATGTTTTTCACAATTTCTATTAAAAACAAACCGGTTGACCAGCAATATTTCCATGATAACTTCTTGGTAATAGTTGTCTCGGAAATTTTTCATTCCTTCTCTATAGCCTGACTCCAAGAGGCGATCCATGAAACTGCAAAGAAGGTTCCATTAATCTTTCCCTGCATTTAGTTCAGATTTTCAAAACTTATCTCATAAACTGGAAAAAAAAAAACTATGAAAGGAAGAAGTTCCTCTAATCTGTAGCAAATGGTTATTCCCAGAGGAACTGCCTGCAGAGTCCATTCAGAGCATACCAAAGCCTTAGATATATAGTGAAAAGTGCAGAAAAACAAAATCACAATGAGATTCACTGATAAAATTGTTAGCTCATCTGCGGAAATACACATCTTATGGTCCTTTCCACCATCACCCTGGCACCAAAAGCAAAGAACAAGATGAATAATCCAGTCTGCTGTAATGTATAAAAATGCCTGCTAGCAGCAACATGGGATGAAGTGACAAATCTCATGTCAGGTCAAGAAAAACAGAAATTACAGATAAGGCTGTCTTGACTGGGAAAGCCAATCTGAAGAATGTTGTGGCACATAGTGGTCTTATGCTATCACCAAGTGACAGATTTTGAAATACACATCCATTTGCACACAATTTGCTGGTAGTTTTCTGTAACGTTAATGTTTCTGTAGTGTAGTGATAATCTAACCAGCTAATTCCTCAGATAGGAATCACTCAAATTTGGGCACCAGAGCTGCTGAAGGATTATTAGTATGGTCTTTGATAGTTTCCTCCCTAAATATACAGCAGCACTAAGAGACATAATTTCATTCAGGCCACAATAGTCTACTGTTAGCCTTCACCCTCCATCAGACTTTTGCACTGGCCATACGGGAGTATTAACACGTGAGTGAGTCTTGCTGATCACTCCTTGGCTCTCCAACTGATGAATCAGCTCATGGATGGGAGCCAGGGAATCTCGGTTGTGCAATTTGCTGCCAGTGCATCATCCTGGTAGCAACTGGCGCATGCTGTTCTTCAACTCACAGCAATCCCACATACACCTAGAGGGCAGGCAGAGTAAAACCTGTTTGATCTTCTCTGTTTATAGTTGCCTACATCAAAGCTCATCTGTATACCTTTAAGTGCTTGAAGCTACCTTTTCTTGAGGTAGCCTATGCCAAGGATACAAGAGGCCTCTGGGATGGTCACAATGGAGTGTTTTTCACACTGTGTCCCTTGTTAAGCTCACCTTAGTCTCCAACACAGACAATTCTTGCCATCTCTCTGTCACTCTAGAGATCCAGATGGGTTCTCTATCCCTATAGCCTGATGACACCAGCATACACTGTGCACTAGCATCTACCAAAGCCTTATACTTCTATGAGTCTGCTGTGTCAGGCTATTGAATCATCACAGTCCAGTACAGCAAATTATCCATTTCCTCCTCCTGATTGAAGGCAGAGAATGTCTATTCCTGTTCCTGGCCGGAGCATTCATTGTCTGACCCCTGAGGTGCCAGAGCAGAATTTCCCTCACCAGGATAAAGGGAGGCGATCTCAGGTGCTAACTGCCACAAAAACCTGCCCAAATCTCTCCACATACCCTGACACCCAGAGACCAGTCATCTCAGTGAACATTTCAGTATTGCTTCACCCAAAAGTTGTCATCTCTTATACAAGGACAACATCAGATTCCACAAACCAAACAGTATGCTAACTGCAGTATAATATGCTAATTAGCAGTGTTAAACAGCTCATATAAGGGTAAACAGTGACCTGTACAATAAAACCATCCACATCGTTCCCAGGTAGGAAGAAGGAGATACATTCCTTTATGCTTTCCATAAGACAGTCCCTCCAGCACAGCAAGGCCAGCAATGCCCGGGTAAAGCACAGAGCCATTGTTTAGCATGTTCCCAAGTTCCCTCATCCTCCCCACAAAATAGTTCTTCCAGCAGAGCAAAGCCGTCTATGCCTAGGCAAAGCATACAGACATTGTTCATATTTAATATTGTTTATATTAACATGCAAGCAGTGTAGCCAGCAAACTATGACCCACACAGGATCCTGATATTTAATAACTAGTATAGCTTCCATAGCATGCAACTGCCATTATCTTGAGTACCAAAAAGGATTTTAGTGGATGCCCATCGAGCTGCTCTATCACTCCCCTAAGCTTGCTCTTAATACCATGCTTTGCAAGTTAAATAAGGAATCTTGTCACATGTACTTAAATCTTCATTTCTCAATAAAGACATATCTAATCTGAACTATCAAACTTTGTTAGTATTCAGTCAGCTTCTCTGGGTCATCTCACAAATATTTTGGTGGAAACCAACTAAGATTATAAAGATTGGTTTGCTGTGAGCTGAGAGATGTAATTTTTCATTTATTTTCTTTGCTCTGTCATTTGCCCTAAGTAGGCTTCCTATCACAGATACAGTATGTCATTCTGTCAAATAATATTTCATCATAGTAGATATTTACAGTACCACATAACCACCTCTAACACACTGATGTTCATTTATTAATTTGGGGTATTTGGGAGCAGAAGAAACCAGTTGCATGTCTGAAATGCCTCTCCCTCTAATCCTTTCCTCCATTATTCCACAAACCTTCTCCAGCATAGCCAGTGTTTTCTGTGCTGGGTGATCTCAATGATCATAGGAGGCACAGAAATGAGAGCCAAAAGTATATATACTGGGAGTTGGGTTTTTTTTTTTTTGCAAAGCAAGATTGTATGTGAATTAAGATTTGCATTTGTCATAGCAAGCTGAGCTCTATTCCTGCTTCTGTGGTCACATTCTCCTCCTCCTCTGCTCTGCCCTGGTGAGGCCTCATCTGAAATACTGTGCCCAGTTCTGCCCCCCCCAGTTCAAGAAAGATAAGAAACTGCTTGAAAAGGTACAGAAAAGGGTTACAAAGATGATTAGGGGACTAGAATATCTGTCTTACAAAAAAAGACTGAGGGAGTTGGTGGTTTTAGCCCAGAGAAGAGAAGGCTGAGGGGGATCTCATCAGTGTTTATAAAAACTTAAAGGGTGGATGCTAGAAGGATGAAGCAAGTCTTCTTCAAGTAGTGTCCAGTGACAGGACAAGAGGTAACTGGCACAAACTTGAACACAGGAAGTTTCACCTCAACTTCTTTACTTTGAGGGTGTTGGAGCACTGGAACAAGCTGCCCAGAGAGGTGGTGGAGTCTCCAACTCTGGAGTCACTCAAAACCCACCTAGATGCCATCCTGTGCAATCCACTATAGATGAACTTGCTCTGGCAAGGGCATTGGATTAAATGATCTCCAGAGGTCCCTTCCAACTCCTGTTTTTCTGTGATTTTGTGGGTTTTAAACATTCTAACTACATTCTTTTAATGCAGCCACTAAGAAAAATTAAAACCGAGCATAGGTTTTAGTAAGCCAGAAATAAAAAAGTGATAAATCAGGTTCAAATTTCAACCTCTCCCTTCTATATACAAAATACATAATAAAGCACTCTTCAGCTTCCTTTTTCTTTCTTTACTAGGAATAGTACTGTGAGTTGATTAACCACAGTACATAATCATTTCCTATTGAAGCAATTTGAAAAGCAGTGTTAGAATTATATGTTCTGCTACAATTGGAAAAAAATACTGAGATTTTAGCAGCTGAAATCGAAACAGTGTTCAGTTAGATCCAACAGAGAAAAACTGTGTGTCACAAAGCAAGACTACCATCTGGAAAGATATTTTATCCTGAGTTATGGAAGAAGTGTAGATCAGCAGGAAACAGAAATCCTTAAAGATTTTTGATCTCGGTATTTTGATCTCGAAAGCTCTATCCAGTTTAAAAAAAAAATTACTTTCATAAGTTGGATGATTTGGGGTTCACAATAAACTTTGTTAAATCGATATTTGTTCTCAGATTTAGTAAGAGTAGCCTACATGAATCCAGTAGTCACTAGCAAATCTGCAGTTGTGAGTTTATACCACCAGGTGGCGCTAAATCCATGGCCTGCAGAATATTAACAAGCCTAAAAACAGATGAAAAACTATGGTCACACATCTAAATTTTTGCAAGAATTAGAAGTTTTAAGTATGGAAAAATAAAATTAACAGCCTAAGCTAGGTCTTTTCTTAAAAGAGACTGTAATTATTACCTCATAAGTCAACACTATGGGAAGACACACACAGAGACACAAAGCACACCACACATGTATATTCTCAATGTATAACACACAAATCTATAAAAGCTGAAAATCCAACCCTGAGTCTGAAACTGTATTGTTTTGCAAAGGATAATCATTAAAAATAACATGAGACACAACTGAATTTAAAATCCAGTCACAAAATGCCTGCTGATTTGCACCACCCCGACTGCCAGTCAGGAACTTTCCTTTAATTCTTACATTTAAATCCTTACTAGCTATTCTTTACCCCAAAAAATAAATAAGTAAATAAATATTTTTTTTAAAGGTTTTTTTTTCTCTCTATAGAAGGTTTTCAAAACTTAGTAATCCTTGACTTCCACTTCACACTCAACCAATTAAGTTAACCTTGGCTGTTTGTTCTAAATTCTGATAGAGAATCACAATATTTCTAAAACAGGGATTATTTCATTCTCTTTATTACACTAACACTGGTCAGTCAATGCCAAATACAGCCACACTTTGCTCAGCAAACACCAACAGTCAAGTGAAATGGTTTGTACTTGCCCATTAAAATAAGGGACAGGCTGCATTCCTAGCAAACAATTCCAAATATAGTATAGCTACGTACAAAAAAATCACCATTCAACCCTTAGTACTGCACGAAATACTTAAACAACTTCTAATTAGGTAGTAAAGTATTCAGGATTTTAAGTTTTATGCACTACTGACTTACTTTCTTTAAACATGAGTATAAAAAAAGTTATATATTTCAATAAGAAAAAAATGTATCAAAACTAATGGTATGACTTGAAAACTAATCCACATAAGAAGAAATTTCTCACCTAAGACTCACCTAAGATCCACTACTAAAGCAGTACAGGGGAGCAGTAAATCTTCCAACTTTAAACTACCTGAAGATTCTTTACAGCTATGATTTTTCACCCCCACCCTCTCCTTTCCTTTCCTTTCCTTGTATCTTGGTGGATTCTTTCCCCTCAAGCACATAGCATAATCTTAATTACTAGAGTGCTGAAGTAGCAGAGTATCCATATGCTGGTTTACTATTTAGTAGTGGTTCAAACTCATGAAGTGCCCAGAAGCCTCCAGGGAGCCTTTTGTTGCCAACTTCAATTAAATAAACAGGTACTGAGGGTCACCTGGGGACAACTGCATTCCACAGTGCTGAATTTTAAATTGTTACCACTATCTTCTTTTCTGCCAACATATTACTTTATCATACTTTTCCTTTATTTCTCAAGCTGCGAGACTATTCCATTTATACAGCGATTAAGAAAGGAGTTATTAATGTTCTGCAACTGCTTTCAACTGGACACAGAACAAAGCAATGATTAAGGCAAAAAAAGGTAACACTATTTCAGGATCTGTTCTGTTCTCCAAGCCTTATAGTCACAAAAAGCAATTCAAGTTCCACAAAAATACCACTACTATTGATTTCCTTTCAACCACCCTACATTGTAGATAACACCACAAGATATGTGGGGTGCCTAAGATATTTTAGAGCCACTTTGGGAGTGCAAAAGGCTTGGTTAGTTTCTAGGGTTTGTTGTTGATTTTTTTTTCTCCAAATCACGTGTTTACACATCTGTTGGCTATATAATGCAAACTCATTGCAGTTTAAGTACAGATTTGTGATCAGAATGAATATCCTCTTCAACATATCCTTCCTTAATCTCCAGTTTCTGCACTATATGACCAGAGAGGATTTGTTCTATGCTGTAGAAAAGGAGGTGAAAGCATAAAAATCAATACTCATGTTGTCATCAAAACACTCCCATGCATCCTGTTCAGCTAATGTCAGCTTTTGTCAGTAACTTAATAAAATGTATGGGCTCTTTCAACATTTTAAGAAGTTACACAACCTTGTATTTTTCTACTTTTTAATTCATGCTCAGATGCATCTGTATAATGGGATCATTTTATCTTGCTGCTCTTGAGCAGCACATGAGAGATGAAGCATATTACCACATGAACTGGCTTTGCAGCTTTCTGTTTTGCTTGAATCTACCTCGAATTTCTCCTTTTCCATAGTATACATTTTCTCTAAATTTTCCTACACACTTGTAACAAGCTCTCACTGTGGTTTACTTTGCTCAACACAATTTTCCAATTGCAGTTCTCCCTGAACCCTAACTTCTCTCAGATAATGTTCCATCTTCAGTAGAACTCCTGTAGCAGCAAAATTTCGAACATCTGTGTTGTTGTGGATAAAGAGGTTGTTACTTTCCCAAGTATACATATAGATACTATGACTAGTAAAAATAAATAGAAAAATAAAACAAAAAAATAGTAGAATAAACTACATTGCAACATGACTTCATGATTTTTAAAAAACATATAGCCATATTTAAAGCTATTTCAAGGCACAGAAGTGTCAGCTCTGTTAGATGAAACACCGCATAATGCATCTCTGTGTGCCTAGAAGGTCTTCCACAGTCTGAGGGACAAAGCAACCTACTATTCAGGATTTTAAAAAATAGCACTAAGTCCACTTGACCAAAGCCCAAAGCAATGGGGTGCACTGTTACTGTTTTGATGTGAACCATTGTACACATGTAATAATATCCCTGTTTGGGAATTAAACCCAAGTCTTTTTCAGAGTATAACCTCCAGAAGGGAAGAAACTCCACTGAGATCATTAGGCTGAAAGCAAAACATCAAGTAACAAACACCAGAGAAACACAATCTTCTTTGCTGTGCTACACATACATTTCACTTCTAAAATAAAGTGAAGTCTAAGCTTTATGACTGAAAGCAGCTAATCTGCCAACTTTCATTAAAGAACATTTGTTTTAAACAGAAAGCTTCATGATCTTTGTTGTGTTTTCAGGTTTAAATGTTTCTTCAATACACGTGTTTTAAGACTACACTGTCAGTGTATTCAGTGGGACAGGTGTGCCCATACAAAATGTTTCCAAGGAAAATAAACTGTTTTCTTCTTTTGAAGGACTCCAGTGTTTTAAGTTTTGTTTCACAATGCTGACTAATTTCTGGACTTCCAGAAAAAGCTAAAAACAAACTAGCAAATTTGTAGCACACTGCGCTGCAGTTAACCTCTCAGAAGTCAGACTACCAAATTGATTGCTTCATTCACATTCTTACATCGTTTAATAATTTTTAAATAATCATTTTGATGTCAGACATTATTCAGACTCCACACCAGAATTTCAGGAGAATTCTAAGAAAAAACATACTTCTTTTCCCAGCACAAATTACTTACACCATAATGTGGTAATCTGAAGACACTAGCAAAAATATAAATCAAAACAATCAAAAGTAAATTAATTCCTATTTAATGATTATGGGACATACATTTCTATATAAAGGGAAAACGAGATACAGTTTTATTCTGTTCCTGATCTGGCTGCTGTTTGTTAAGCCTTAAGTGCAAAGTAGTTGGAACTCAGCTGAAATCACAAGTACTCCCCTGCCCACTCCCCACATCTCCCACATACCCCCCCATACCCTATATGTCAGGATCAAAAGAGCACTGTCACTAAAGAGAAAGTGTGAAAAGCAATGATGCATTAGTCTAGTTTCCATATTCCAAACTAGTCTTTACAAAGTTTTCTCTTAGCACAGCTGTCACTATCGGCAGTCCTTACTGTTCTCTCATCAAATCCAGAAATGCTGATTCCAAGCCCTCCATTTAACATTTCTTCTCTAATAAGATAATCGCCAGTCTACAAGGGCATATTTTCATATCACATTCTAGCAACAGAAATGGTGTATTCCACTATTCTTGAACAGTTTTATATGCATTGATTATTTTTTTTTAACAAATAATAATTGAAACAACCTGCACTGCCGCCTAGAGTAATAAAAAGTTGAAATATGTTTCTCTAATTTAGAGCCATCTACTCACATTAAGAACTAGAAGTAGTCCTGCTCTCATACCTTCTAATGCTGTACAGATGAGATCATTAGTAGCAACAACAGATTAAACACAGGGGAATTGCTCTCCACTGTGCCACATACTACAGCTCCCACAATATCCTGTATGCCTTCTCTCCCAACCTATAAACAAGTATATGCATTTATGTCACCTTCAAGCAGGCATACAATAATGTAGTGCTCCTAGAGCACTAGAAATCTGCACTAGAATTCTCTGGGTTAAACCTTTATGCTACTCGGAGGACCAAAAAGCTCCAAACATAGGAAGTTCTTCGAGAGGACACAAGCTACCGTAAGTCATAAGTCATATCAGTCACTATCAAAAAGTCTGCATCTTAAGTCATTAAATGTATTACCATTAATATTTCTGATTAAAATTGTATTTGTTTTTTAATTGAAAAATAGAAAAAAAGCTTGCTTAATTCTCTAATTATTATCTAAGTCTCTCACAGTCAGAATTCTATTAGCCCAAGGAAGCAGTCCCTAGGTTTAAAGTACGAAATACAATAGAGATGGCTAGCTAAACATTATTGCAGTCAATTCACACATTTTATTACAGATGCACAGAGAAGCCAACATTAAATATAACACTATTCTTTTGTGCTTCAGAGCAGACATTCTTAATTGCAGCCTGTAGACCAAGTGAAACCAGCTAATGGGTTGACGATCACAGGCTAACGTACTTATTCCCAATTTACTCCACAGGGGGAAGGTAAAGTTGCTAGTAACAATAGGAAACCATCCTATGCACATTTACTAGAAGTCGTTTCTACACTAAAGGAAAAAAAATTTAAGACCTTTTTTTCAGGAATGATTCTACTTAGTGGTATGGAAGTGTCAGTGAATGAGGTAGAGGTACAAAACCAAGAATAGCCATGTTCAAAGACACCAAGAAGAAAAGGAATAGGCTTCAAAAAGTGTGATCATGGAGTTCAGGAAAGAAAGATGAAAAGTCATAGAAGAGAAGAAGAAAATGGAGCTTAAAGGCATTACACTACCTTTTATCTCTAATAGATATGCTTGCCAGAATGATGGCAGTGAAAACTGCATTGCAGGCTTCATATGATCAATTTTGTGTTTGATACAAAGATGTTAAATGATCACATAAGAGTGCAGACGTGGTCAGTAGTACATTGGCTTTTTGTCAAGACTTAAACCATCATGTTCTTGCTTCAATTCCACTGTATTATCATTAATTTACCTTATTCCATCAAAAAAGCCAACCCCAAAATTACTAGAAATATTACATTTGTATATCTGTATTTTTACTCACAAACAATGACATACTGACCTCACTGATGCCTGCAGCAGTGAACCAAAGAGCTATAGCTCAAAGGCCTGTTTCATAATGAATCACTCGGTATCATTTCTAACAAAAATCCCAAACACATCCAATCTATTCAAGCCACGTCAAAGGTACTCTTTGGGGTTTTTTTTTCCCCTCTCCAAACTGCCTTCTTACTAAAATACCTTCAGAAGCTATCACGATTCACCTGTCACACAGATCTCTTTAGTATTCCCAGCTCAGTCCTAGATATTGAATTTTGTCTACTATGAGCAAAAAAGCCTAGGCTACTTGTACTCTGAAAGTTTGGGAACATGAAAAAAGCCTTTAAAGAAAAGTGTACCTTAAGATATCACTCTCCTATTTCTTCTGCCAAAAACCTTAGTAAAACATATTACAGATTTTAGAGAAAATACTTTTTCCTTTGATAAATAGAGCTTACAGAAATCTTGAGTGTTATCCATATTCTACATAAATCAAAGATCTGGGTATGACGATATAAATAACCATTCCATTTTCCTCTGCATTCCAAAACTGTTCATCATAATGAATACTTACTGACAAAGCAAATTCTAGAAAATTTCAGGCACTCTTTTTTGTCTTATTCAATTAATTTAAAAGGTAGAAGCTGTCCATTCATTAAAAAAAAAAAACCACATCGCAAAAAAAATTTTTCTTTGTACTCACAGTTATATATGAAAATCTTGTCAGCTGCAGTAAAATGTACATATTTATCTGGTTAAGTCTGATTCTTTTTTATCTCTGCAGTTCACTCAAACCTTAGAAGCCCTCTATATGTTACAGTGTAATCTATTCAGATTACTTGCATTTGCATGGGGGAAACTGAAAGTTATTTCTGAGACAAAACAGTAGGATTCCCACACAGACCACTGGTCAAAAAATCCCTTCAGACAGGGTAACGAGAGATGCTATTACTGTACGGCTATGATGGTTCTTTTCAGTTGTGAAGAGAAGGAAAAACAACCCTCTTAATAACAAGTATTTTTTGGTGGCTTTCACACCCACATCAAGTTCACAAAACTTCGTAGTCTATGGACTTAAAGCGCTTTAATTCTTTAGACCTTTGTCCTCTTATAGAAAGTAAAGTTGTCAAATAAATTAATTTAAAAAACAACTTATGTTTCAAAGCAATTATTCTGTGACTGTGCTGTTTATCACAAGAAGTATTTGAGGGGGGTGGGGTGGGGAGGGAGGAAAGATCTTTGGGGTTTTTTTCTTTTTTTCCTCCGGTGCTTGGGAGGTTTGACCAAGCTGGACCACAGAAGATAAATTCCAGGAATGATGAAATGCAAAATACCCTGACCTCCTTGGAGAGTAATACCAACTGTCTACCTGCCAAGTGAAAAATCTTCAGCCAGCTGGATCATTTATTTTTAACTATTACTAAACAGAATCAAGAAGAAAATGGTTCCAGGCATTTGAGAAGAGAAAAATTATCCATTTAATTGCTTCTGTAACCAAATAGACTTTACATTAATATTTTGTTCTGTAGGATCTTTAATCAGTTTTATTTCCTTCTAAAATCTAGAAAGAAAATGCAGAGTTCATAAGTTCAGATCAACATGCTGATAATTTCTCATTTGAGTATTCTGACAACATGTTGGAAACCTCTATTCAGTTAAGTTTAGTTAGTCTAATCAAGAGTTTAAGCCTTAATAATCAAGCAACTCCAGTCAAAATTATTCTGCACCTTCACTGGTTTATTCTTCTGTATTAAACTCATTTTAAAACTTTGTTCAAAATTAAACTGTGTTGAAAGTTATCCTCGATTACAAGAGTTTAATAACTGTATACCTATCCACAAAAGAAAGCATGCCTGTGGTTTTATTGTGATAAAACTCCATTGTATGAGACAAAATGCCAGAAGGCTGTGTTATTACTGAGGCACAGATACAGGTTTTTTGGTTTTTTTTCTGGTCTGATTCACTGCAAGCATCTGATAAAACTATTCAATATAAAACTAATGCACTGTAGCTAGTTTTAAACATTACCCAAATATAGCACATTTCCACCAGCCAGTATTCTTTTTTCTTTTTTTTTTTTTTTTTCCAGCACAAATAATGTGAATATTTGCAATAGCTCTGACTAACTATACTGTTCAGAACACTGATGGGCTTTGCTGGCTTTTACTCCTCATTCGGAAGCAGAAAAATCTAAATTTACATGAAATGAGAAAGAGAGGCTAAAAAAATGCTTATTTAGACGTTACAGGAAAAGGAAGCATTTTTGGTCTTTTGATTTTAAACTCGACAACACTTTTGAAAATCTTTCTGTGAACAAGGTATGACTGTCTTAATTCAAACTCAGTTGTTACACCCCAAGGGGGTGTTACACTCAAGGGAGATTCACCTAAGAGGATGACACAGCCAGCCCAGCTGAAATGCCTCTATGTGAACGCACACAGCTTGCACAATTGTGGTTATTTTGAATCTGGTGCATTCTAAGATAACTGGCACCCGCTTAAAAGAAGCTTTGTCTATAAAGAACAGAATAATCCTTACCAGATGCTATGCCTCAACATTTATATTTTCCCTAACAAAATGTAACCTCTATTAAACCCAAATGTATTGTCTCCTGAAATAACCTGTAACCAATGTTGTTGTTAGTCTCAATTTTAAGTATATATTTGATAGCAGCAGCTACTGCTTAAAGATTGAAACGTTTTAATGTTTGAAGAGCTTTTTATGAGGTAAATTAACACAATCTGCCTGTGAAGAGGAGTATCTGCTGTAAGTTTGCTGATAATTTATTTAGCTACACTGTGAGCTAAAATGGCTCCAGAGAGAGATGTCCTTCTGGCACTTTTTCCTCTTGACTGGGGACAGAATCTTTGGTTGTTTCAGAGAGTCTTTCATCCAGGTTCTCTCAGATAGATAGATGTATATGCCCAGAAGATGTCACCGTTCAATGATAGCTTATGTTATTTATTGGTCTGATCACTCTGTTCTCCTATTCAGATCAGTGAGAGGTCTGAAATACAGTCCCCATAGATGACATATTTCTCTTCTATGCCTCCAGTTCAAATTAAGCATTTTGTTTTATACAATAAAGACTATGGATTACACAAAATAATTTGCTGTGACCAGGTTGCTGCAGAACCAATGAATTATCATTCATAATAGTGTGCAAATGAAGGTGACTGTACATGCTTCTGCAGTTCACAGTCCCATTTACCAAACTGCCAGACCTTCTGAAAAATAGGGCAGTTAGTGGTAAGTGCTACAAAGAACAAGCATACACCCACACATTTGCAATACTTCTATTTTTAAACTATGTTTGTGCACAACTACACTGTTGAACTTTGCATTTCAAATTGATAATTCTTGCACGTGAAGCAGTTTTCCTGATCTGCCTACACATTGAGATGATGCAGTTTTCTTAATATCTTCACATTTTCTACTATTTTCTTGAGGTCTCCTTTGCTTCAGCAGCCCACTCTTCAAGTTCAATACTATCCAAACAAAGAGTTAAGCGATTCTGAACAGTCTCACAGGTTTCTGTAGTGCTAATCTATTTTAGTTGACATTTTCCTTTAAGCTGGGCAAAACCTAAGTGATGTAGCAAACTAAACCACCTTAGTAATGTTTCCCATTGAAAGCAGAATGTTTCAGTTCTTTCTACAGGAATATTTAAAAATAATTTAGCTGTGCAGTACTAAGTATTTAAAAAGAAATGGTTTAGAAAATGTTTGCATTTCTGAGAATTGTGGTGGCTTAATTCCACAGAGGAAAAACCCTCTGTAGAACAGCTAAAGAATCATAGAATGGTAAGGTTGGAAGGAGACCTCAAGGATCATCTAGTTCCAACCCCCTGCCATAGGCAGGGACACCTCCCACTAGTACAGGTCACTCAAGGCCTCATCCAACCTGGCCTTGAACACCTCCAGGGAGGGAGCAGCCACAACCTCCCTGGGCAACCTGTGCCAG
>WBNM01006326.1:120636-146624 GCA_013399055.1 Ramphastos sulfuratus
ATGTATGAGCATCTGGAAATACTCCCTGAATAAACATACTTTTTGTTTGTTTGTTTGTTTTAGCCTGTTGACTTTAGTGTACATCTTGAGTTCAAAAACCCTACAGTCTAAGGCTGCATAGCTTCTAAGCACATGAATTTCATTCCTGCATTACTTTTGAATATGGAACCCTGGCATCAAGTCAGTTAATTTGCCTTTGTCAATCACAGAAAAGTAATTTTATACTTTAGTAACCGAGGCTTTGATTTTTATTTTTTTCTAGTGTGAAATACCACATCAGCTTTACATCAGCTTAGACTCTATAATTCCTACTATTTTAGTTGCATGGATTCTTGCTGTGCTGTAAGGGATTTCATGATTAAATATCAGCAAAACTGAACTCAAATCTGCCCTTTAAGACTACTATGAATTTTACTAAATAAATATTCCCAATTATCTTTTACTAATATTATCCTGTATTTTAAAGTTCAAAATTTAACTCTTTATAGTTGATTACTAAAACATAAACCAAGCAATTTTGTAACAGTAGAACACAAGAACGGTGACTGTGCCTAAAGGAATACAAGAAATACCTTTCTTGGTGTAGCTGATTACATACGGGTAATTTGAGGTCCATTATTTTCAGCTGTATCTGATAATCTGGAATAATATTTTTTGGACTGAGTGCCTTCAAAGTGAAACTGTGAGATATACTTTGAGCTCCCCACTTCAGTGTCTGTCAGTACTGGCTGCTAATTCTGTGCACTTGATAGTTAACACAATCTATTTTTTAATTTATTTATTTTAATGATCTTTAATGGCAATTCTGAACCAGTAATAAAATTAGTAAAAGTGGTGGTCTTTGATGTTGTCCAGTAGAGGAAAACCAGAGACTAACAGCCCAACCATTTCTGCCATGGGGAGTGGGATGTATATAGGGAAGAAGATTCTGTTTAGGGATCACATTAATCAGAATCGTAGGATCAGTCTGGAATTGGTAAGGAAGTCTGCCTATTATTTAAATATCTGTATTTCATAGAAAATATGCTCTATTTGGCATCTGAGCTGTAGTCTAAATATTAATTTTACCCTAGATGTCATTTTACTTTCTTTTAGTCTTCTGGCTAGACAATGGATATATTGATGGATATCATGCTTGGTAATCTGTCTGCTACTTTTTAAAGTTATTGTTTAAACCTAATTAACCAGGCTGACTTAGAACAGACTTAGAACTGTTCCATTCCTTCTGTGCAAGGAGCACAGAATAGGAAAATAGGTTAATTTTCCTGCAACCTCAAAAGCTTATTTAGATTTTAGTTAGTTTTAATTTTTAATTAAAACCCCCTTAAGGTTGAATGAGTAGATTGCTCTCCCATCAGAAATTTGGGCCAATAGGTTTCTCTTAACTGAGAAAAGAAATTGACCTGAACAAGAACTTGTGGTAAGAAGATAAAAGTACACTACCTTGCAAAAATTTAACGCAACGGAGTGATAGTTATTAAAATGTCTGTTCACAGAAGCACTAAGTAAATTTGCATTGAGTGCATAATGAATAGCTAGTAAAGTAATTAACAGTTGGAAAACGCAATCAATATTAATCACGAATTTGATTTTTAATGACTTTGATCATTATCAGACTTGCCTTTTCATAGAACAGCTAAAGCAGCAATGAAAAAAAGTATTTAATGCCCTTAAAACATGGATTACTATTTAGGCTGCTGTTCAAGCAGTTTCATGCTCTTTCTGCTGTTGAACCATATGACAAAGTATGCATTTCAGGAAATACTCCATTCTCTTTGATTTTTGCAAAATATACACAGGTTATCTATAAGACACTTGAAAGAAAACAAAATCTACAAAGGAATTTAGGTTACCACAACAACCGAAAAGTTTCTCTAATTTTTAGGCACCAAACATTTTTCAATGTACTTTTTCCTTTATTCTTTTGTGCTAGAATCTTAGCTGTTAAGGAACTCCCTTCCTCTGCAATTGTTTAGCCATATTTTCTCTGATCATGTTCTTTCTGCACCTATGGAATTTGCATTTGTGGTTGCACAATGACAGATGTACTGTATTTCTTCTAGTGACTTTTAGGTATCTCCCTTTTCCCTTTAACACTTTTATTAATGAACGACCCAATAGCATCATAGAATCATTTCATTGTTGATATGAAGTGAATACTTCAAAATTTTCCAGTCTTAATCAGATGAAGATTATTTGTGTTTGACTAACTTTTTAGTTACGGCTGAACATAACTTAGCTAATATAACATTCCATCAATATCAATAAATAAACACACAAAAGGTCTGGAATAGGTGCTGGTTTAACATATTGGATACCTTTTCACATCCCTTAGAGCATATCTATTCCTCTTAATGGTGAGCTGCTGTGTTTTGTAAGCTGAACCATGAATATATTAAAGTATGAGTGACATATTATTATTTGCAACGAAATGACCAAAATAGCAAGACATGTCTTCTGACGCTTCTCACAATATCCTAAGAGGATGGAAGCGATTTTCAGATGTCTGTTCATTGAAATCCAGTTTTACATTGGCCATTTTGACTCTTAGATATCTAATGCTCTTTGCTTCCATTAGATGGTTGGCAGCCTTTGGCAATTCCTGGATCTTTCTTCGTGAGGCTAAAAATATCTTTTCACACAAAAGCGGTTTGAAGACTGACTACTGCTTCCTTTACTGGGGAAATGAGCAATTTGGGTGGTTTGGGGGTTTTGTTTGATTTTGTACACAGTAAAAATAAACTAACATCGCAAACTTAATGTAAGAAAAAGAAGTTGTCTGTGTTTATATAGTACATCAATCAATAACATAACTGGAAAACATTAAAACTGTTTCTGAATCCCAATTGTAATGTTGTTCATAAAAATCCCCAAACAAAACCATGAAAAACTCATGGTGAGAGCAAATTTTATTCCCTTGTGTTTGAAAAAGAGGAATTTCTTGGCCTGCCTCTTGGCTAAAGCTGGAATAGTAATATATTCAACAAACCATACCAAAAAAAGAAAAAGATAGAATTTTTAAAATCTTCTGTTAGTGTTTTGTCAGTGGCATGAAGAAGTAAGACATTTTAAGGGAAGAAAAATATAGCTGGCATACTGAAACAGCCAGAACTACTCTTTCAGGATTTGGTACAAATGCAATGAAATTTCCCTTAGTTCTTAGTTGTTTTCTTAAGTGCCACATATATAGGCCATTTCTTTCTTGTATTACCGGATTTTATCAAATCTGTCTTCTGGCAAATCAGTTAAGTATTCAGAGTCCTGAAGAGATTAACTCAAATTGCTAAAATCATGTTGTTAATGACTTTTTAATGTTGTACATTATATGGGAAGCACTGCAGTTTGTTAGCCAAAATACTGGTTAGTATTTTAGTAAAGTAAATGTAACAACACACATGACCCCAGTCGTGGTGCACGGAAAGCCAGTGAGGGTACACATTGATGAAAAGAAACTTGATCCAAGATACCTATTTTGTATCCTCATAGAGCTGACAAGAAACTGTAGTTATCTTGATTAATGTCAGTCTCAGATGTACTGGAGACACAAGCAAACTTTAGGCTCACCTGAGGGGAAAAATAATTAGCACTAGCATACCTACTGTTCTGTCTTGAGTGCTTAATTGCTTTAGCCCAGATGAGAACAGTGATTCATAAAAAAGAATTTAATGACTCTGTTAAAAAAAGCTTCTGAATATCAACATAAATTAATCCCTGGAATAATTTCTTCTATAATATGAAATAGGGAATGTTTCTGCAAATTTAGCTTTATATCTCACATACTAATTTAAGCTTCTTTTTACATAATATTAATGGTTTATTTTTTTAAAATACATGACTGACTTCTAACATTAGAGTAATGTTAGAATATTCATTCAGATATTTCATCAGGTGGAGAAAGGTGTGTATTTGATGGGTCAAATCCCATGGTCCCAACTAGTTTCTGCTGGGTGAGGTCATGTCTACCACTAAGAAATTTTATCACCCAAACTTTCATCGCCTTTCAGCTGCCAGCTTTGCCCTGCTGCTGAAGCACATGCATGCTTGGCTGCTTTTGCTGGTGTAGCTCCTTGCTGAGAGTCACTGTGTTGGCAAAGGCACTGTGCATGGTGGGTTAGAGCCCAGAGCCTACAGCTGCTGACATTGCTGTATTACTGAAGTGTGTCGAGGCTGGCATTTTGTCAGCAGCTGAATGTCAGCTGAGTTTCTGTCATTTGTAAAGGTGGTTTCAGTGCAAGGACTGGATTTTGCCTGCCTCATTTTGAGATATTGTAGAGGCATAGCAAAAAGAAGCAAAAATTGGCAGCATATGACTCATCAGAATTTTTTTTTTTTAAGTACCATTTTGAACTGTTTCCTTCCTTTAGAAAAGTTTATAACGTGATTACAGAGACATTTCTTTCTAAAATTTTATTGAAGGAATGGAATTGTTTCATTAGCAATACTGCCTACATGCATGCCTATACCTGAATTTACTATGCCCTGAGACTACTTATAGCATTCTTACTATGCACTGAATTTGGTGACATAAATACATATACCTGTCCTATGAAGACAGGCTTAATGAGAGTTGCGGTTTTTCAGCCTGGCGAAGAGAAGGCTTCGAGGAGACCTTCTAGTAGCCTTCCAGTACCTGAAGGGGGCCAACAGGAAGGCTCGCGAAGGACTATTTACAAGGTCTTGCAATGACAGGACAAGGGGCAATGGGTTTAAACTGGCAGAGGGGAGATTTAGACTGAATGTTAGGAGGACGTTCTTTACAGTGAGGGTGGTGAGACACTGGAACAGGTTGCCCAGGGAGGTTGTGGCTGCTCCCTCCCTGGAGGGGTTCAAGGCCAGGTTGGACGAGGCCTTGAGTGACCTGTACTAGTGGGAGGTGTCCCTGCCTATGGCAGGGGGTTGGAACTAGATGATCTTTGAAATCCCTTCCAACCTAAACCATTTTATGATTCTGTAACCGCTGCTTGTACCTCAATAAAGAAAAAAAAGCCAACACTCTATCAGCAGATAGTAGAGTACATTCTCAATACACCTGGAATGTGAACATACTCATGATACCAAATACAGAAAGAAAGCAGGGGCAAATGAAGGATGTGACTTTTCATTCCTTGAACTGGAATGAATGCTGCTTATATGATGCCACTCTTGGCATATGCAATGTTTTTTACTAAATCTTTTCTTGAGATAGAGAGGAACATTATTTTTAAATTAATTTGTGCAAGCTTGTACTTAGTGCTTTGAAGAGATTGTGAAAAATGCCTAGAGAAACTGGAGGCAGATCTCACTATTTTAGCTATTGAATTTGTGTCATGAAAATCTTTTCATGTCTTGCCAAATGTCATCATCCTAAAGTAAAGCCTATGTTTTTAAAACAGTGATGCAATATATAATCTATAGCACTTAACATTTTGCAGTCATGCAGATGTAGCAGTGACCAGAAAGAACAAAGATGCACACTGATTGTATGTTACTTATTAGGAGTACCTTGTTCATTTGCTCATAATTTTGTCATTAAAAATTAAAACCTCTTTTGAAAATTATCTGTACAAGACTCAAATACTTATGGGAAGGTTTGTTTATAGTTCTCTCTTGGAAAGTTTTTTTAATTGCTTCCCTTTCTCTTGATATTCTGAATCACCCTGCAGAAATCATTTTGTAGAACTTCGCAGTTTCTCTTTAAAGATTTAAAAACTCCTGCTCTTTTTCTTTACACATTAAAGACTTTCCATGCAGCAAGAAAGTGTATTGATATTTTTGTGGTGATATTTTTGTGTTCTAGCATATGGGAAACTGCTTTAATATTTCAGATTTGTGCAGTACCCATGGCATATCTGAAAACCTTAATATTTGTCAACAGTTTAATTCATAGTCTACTGAAAGCCATGTGTTTTATTTCTATCAAAACATGAAATATTATATATATCACATCAGTGTTGTATTAGCTGCATCAGTGAAAAGCAAAAAAACCTCTTTCCTCCTGTAAACAATACTGCATTCTCTCAACGGGTATTTAAAAAGCCTTTCCCGATGAGAAGATGCTCTCTTTGTTTTAATTTGCATATGTGGAATGTTTTATTAAAACGCAGTTGTTTTAGTGATTATGGAGCAAGAAAAGGCAAGAAATGGTAAGAGTGCCTCAGCAGTTAGAAAGAGGGTTGTTTAGTAATTTCTAGCATTTACAACACACTATAAAACACATTTAGTAATGTATTGGCCAAAGAGAAAGCTATGCAAACTCTATAATGGTGAAGTGGACAGAGTTAAATGCTCCTTTAGCTTCTTCACAAAATATTATCAAATTCATAGATAACTCTTCGTGACAAAACTGAAATGCAACATTTTCAGCTTCTTTCAGTGCCAATTTTCAATGTGCCAAATCTATCTTCAGCCCTTCACTTTCCGGCAAACTACCATCTGCTTTGTGAAGAAATGGAAAGGCTTGAAGTAATGCAATTAAAATTGGCATTTCAACAATAGTACTGTAGTATTTTTATGGAATATTAATTTATTTAACAAAAGGCTAGTCAGACTTGCCAATCAGTGCCCCATTCTGTAGGTGTTATAAAGCCCATAAGAAAAGACAGCTGCTAAGAACCATTTAGATTTTCTTGGACAAATTGGAGAAAAAAAATATTTTTGGTAAGTTAAGTTTTGGAGGTTTTTTGTTACAGTTATTGCTGCATTTTTGATGGGATGACAGCATCATCAAATTCCAGTCTCAGATTCACAAAAGATTACTTGCTGGTTTCTCTGTGTATGCTTTTTTGCCTAGGCTGTTCTGCGTGTATGCAGGTGTAAAAAATGAATCGGTCTCTCCATTACTCGTCTTCAAACGTGCTCTGTCTCAGCTCCCATCTAGCTTCCCCAGATGTAGCTTTTTATGCTTCTTTCTGGGATAAATTCTTTTCCACAACTGCCATCTAATTTCCACACAGCTCTGTCGTTTCTCAGTGAGCTGTAGGTCCACCCCATAGGTGATATCTCATCTATCTATCTTTCTATCTAACCTCATATGCCTTTTGCCAGTTGATATTTTTCTGGTTTCGGTTCCCTACCATTCGTTTCTCAGTGCTTTCTTATAGCTCTCTTGCCATGCTTTTTGCCTCTCAGACATTACAGCATAGCTTTTGTGCCTGGAGCTGCCTGTACAGTTGGAGAACGTGTCTTTGTACAGATCTGAACAAGTATTAGGGTTTGCTTAAATGAGTTGTAGCTATTTTTTCTGTTGGTGTCATCTTCTTTTGATTGTGCCACTTTCCCTGTGAATTACAGTGTAGGAGTGTTTTCATGAAACAAGGCTCTGGAAGTGAAGGAGTGTAAAGTATTTGATAATATCACTCCTGGTCTCTCTTGTCTTAATTTAGGTTTTGCTAACAATATTTTACTATTAAACTGCGTAAAGAGAAAGAGAGGAAGATCGTGTTCTTAGAATGATGGTAGAGGTAGGCTGTGTTTCACATGCAGCTTAAAAATAATTACTATGAGCCAACAGAAGTGTGTTACTGAATGTTGAAAGAAATAGTATGACAGCAGAAAGGGAAAATATGAAACAGATGTACCATATGTTACTGTGCATTTGTTTTCTATCATAAAACCTCAAGGCATGCAAGAATAAAGGTATTAATCACTTTAAAACTAGTAGTTTGGTTTTGGTTTTTGTTTTGTTTTTTTGCAAGGGTTGGAGAAAATACAAAATAAAATTTGGGGCTAATTCAGAGAAACCACCTTTATGCCTGAGCAGAATGCTTACTGGCTTGTAATTACAGATTATATTTGGGGTTTTTTTTCCCCCCCCTCACTTTTTTCTGTACACTTTTTAGCAGTTGGGAAAGGGTCTCACATAGTCCTCGAGTGCCCTAAAAGAGATGTAATAAATGCTATTCAATCAAGAGGAACATGCTTCTAGTGCAGAATTTGTGGCCAAATGTACATGTACCCCAGACCATATAAATGGTGCTGGAGAAATAACAGGGTTCAGAAAGCTTACATGGCTATTAGGCACCAAAAAGTGCACACGTTTGCCAGTACTTCCCTATTGTTTCTGCAGTCTTCAATCATGTGGCCATAGGATAGAGTAGATAATGGGAATAAATATTACCCTTCAGTTTTACTTGTGGGAATCACCTGAAACAGAGTATATTTATTTTTAGTACATTTTCTTAACTCCTACCTGGACTGGATAAGAAAATAAAAAGGTTACTTCGTGCAAACTGACTCCCTACTGAGGAATATTTGTTTGTTTTTTCTATGAAAGGAAAGATGATACTTTGTTGAACATTGGACTTGAGAATGGCTATTTATCTTTTCCTACAAAAGTTTCACTGATTGGCAGTATTTAAGTGGAATTCAGCTGTATGATGTGTTTAAAACTCATTTGGTTTTACTTATATGGAGAGTCAGGGATTGAAAGTCTTAGGATTGTAATGGAAATAATGGGTTATATGTAAGGATCTGATCCTCTTGTCTCTTAGTTTTTCTTGTAGTCTTATGGTGTTAATTAGCTGAAACCCTGGCTCTGGCAGGTTTCTATCTTAAAGAGTTGATGAATATATTGAAAGATAGAAAACTCAGTCTTCCATCTTAAAAACCACATCAACCTGCAATTTCTGTTTTAAATCTTGCAATAACTATCTTTTTATCATTACAGCACAATGCAATTGTGCTAATTTCTCTAGCCATTTTAAACTGAAACTTGACAGAATAACTTAGATGTGTTTCAAGCACTGAAGCAAGTACATTAAAAAAAAAAATCTTATTGAGACAAGCCAATATAGATTGTTAGGAAATAAACTAGCATTTTCACTTTTGCTGTAAATCATTTGAAGTTTCTCTTAAGTAAGAAATTGAGGGCTATGTATCCTTTTGGTTTTCCTCAGGGAAAACAGAAAGAAATCAGCATCTAGATTCTTGTACAGGAAGTCATTAATTGATTAATCTTTCAATTTTTTAAAAGAGATGCAGTGATGCCTGATCACCTTCCCCACCTCCTGAGTCTGTCAAAATCCTTCTCTACACTTCCATGGATTTTGAATTCCACTGTGTTAAAAGAAAATAAAAAAACAAAACAAAAAAAAACCCAAAAAAACCCAACAAAAACCCACAACAAAACTAAACCAAAACAGGAAAAAAAAACCCACCAAACTGAAAACCTGAGGGATCAGCAACAGAATTGTGCTATATACTCACAGCATTTCCATAGTCTAGATTAAGACTGAAGCTATTTCCAGTAATGCTACTGGAGTACCTGGTCTAGAGAGTCATAGGTCTGTTTCCATCACTGCTTTATAAGATGATCTCTTGAAAAGGATGCTTATGACGGTTCCTTTTCAGCAAATTTTCTAGAAACGTTGATTTGCATTAAAATGGATTTCTGTGGAAATTGCTAGGGTCTCGGAGTGTGTCTGAAAATGAACGTAGCAATTATCTATGAAATCTTCAGGACAATTTCACAGAACCAGAAAGCTCCACATTTTTCTGTCCAGAGCACTAGATCTCCTGAGAAGATCCATGGAAAAGAGATTTGACTTATTTCTATAGAGTTTAGCCCTCTTTTTAGAAATATCATATATACTGAAATAGTAGATTAGAAACACATTAAGTAGTGTCACCATAATAACATTTTTTGTTCTGTCTTAATTTTATGCTCTGTCACAGTAATTTGTTAAACATCCACATGACTCCTTTTATGAGTAAAATAACTTGTTCAATATGTGCCTCCCAGTTTCATATATGCAAGAGATCACACTTCTGTGATTTTTATTGAAATAATATTAGAAGAGCCTCACTTATTTAAGGGTCAGGTTGCAATCAGACGTGAATATCCTAACAGGTTAAGTGATTTTGAAGTTAATTCAGTGTTTAGCTTGATAGCCAGACGAACTTAACTCTGAAATCAAATTTTATATATACATATATATACACACACACACATATATATATATGAAACATATTACAAAGTACCTGTTAATATGAGAAAGTAGGATTGATAGTACTGTAACTCCAAGAATATCCTAGATTTTTAGGAGTTCTATAGATGGTGGCTGGATTATTTCGTGATGTAAATTTATTCTAGAAAATTTTTCACTGCTTAATAGCAGAAAATCAGGACTATCAGAATACAGTCAAGGTAAGTGAATGCAAGAGGAGGAAAAGTTTCGCTAAGTATCTGCAAACCTTGCTTTTAGATTTTATGAATCTTGTGGTTATTATTTTTGTGGCTGTATTTCTGTAAATTAATTAAAATTGGCAGGACTGTGCATTTAATCAGAACTAAGAGTCTGATCTGTTACCTATTGATGCTGTTCAGAAGCTGTGCTATGTAGAACTGTAAAAGCAACAGAAACTACTTTGCAGGCTTCTTTGAAGTCGCAGAATTCAGTTAAAGAATTACTTCTCCCCACCTTTTTTTTTTTTTAAATTATACAGAATCTCCTTTTACAGTAAGGGCATAAAACCTTATTCAAATTCTCAAAACTCAATAGCTATCAATAACATCTGTCTATTGTTACCACTGCAATTTATGTAAAATTTTCAGTTTCCTGTTAAAAACAATGTCATTAGAGTAAAATTCAACTTTGATATTTTGGATATAGGACATCTGAATGGTACCCTTACTGCAGGTGTTCTGCAGTACCTCCAGGTCAGAGATAATTTTTAGAGAAAGAGAGCAAAGGAGAGTCCATCTCTTCCGTTAAGGGCATTTACCAAAAGTAGAATCAAAGCTTCTGTATTGAATAGACCAAAATGTCAGCCTTTGATACAGGTAAAAATGAGGCCATTATAGCAACCCCCTTAGGAGCTACCAGAGGTTTTTGGTTTGGTATCTAAGGAGATTAGAATTTTGATGTGTGTAACAAATTTTCATTATATGTTGTTATTATGTTCATGTTATAGTATCTCACTGCTATGCAAATTGACAGAATAAAATAAATGGATTTTTTTTTTAAATAAATCATTTAATTTTCTATATTCTGGTCTGTTGGTGGATTTTTTTTTTTTAAGATCAGCTGAGATTTCTACTCTGAACCCTGTTTTTTGTTGGTTTTGTGTGCTTTTTGATCTGCATTGTAAGACTTCTGTAGCCAAGTATAAAGCTTATAATGGCTTCCTCCTTTTTGTTACCCAACAATGAGTTGAGAGCTACAATTTTGCTATTTCATCAAAGTTTACTGAATTCTACTTACTTAAAGTGTTACTTGCTAGGTAAGCAACTGAGACCTGTCACCTAGGAAAGAAAATTAAAGAAATTACTTTTTCTTTTATTTCAGGCTGAGGGTTGGGGTTTTGGGGGGAGGGGGGGGGGTTGGATAGTGTTTTGTTAGTTTTTCCCTCAGGAAACTATTCATTGACATTGATCTGCTGTACTTCAATCGTTGAGCATTATTGTGTAATCTGCCACAGTCACTGTTGGGTTTTCCTGAATTCTCACCTTTTTTCTACTTCCATTTCCATGAATTCATGGAAGCATAAGTAAGTTTTTCAGTATGTTTTGAGATGGAAAATAATGCAATAGTTTATTTTAAATAAAGCTTCATTCATATTTGATATTATAGGAAGTCCTCTGATGACCTGAAGTTGTAATTTATCCAGTGTTTTACTTATAGAGTAACAGGGTTCCGATGCGTATTTGCCTAAAAGCAATCGAAATCTGGCTAAAATGTACAAGAAAAGCAAAAGAGAGTGGCTTTATAAAACAACCTGTTAGTTAACCAGTTTGAATGAAGAATTTCTTTTTAATGGTACGGTGCACACTGCTTTTAGGTATCTTACAGCTGCAAATTTATTGATCTGAAATTCACTGCTTGCCCCTCCAGGTGACACAAGGATATCCACCTTCCCTATTCTTCTGTAAGAATGCAAGAAGAAATGCAAGATTCATGCTCAAATACTTCTTAATCTCAGAAGGAGAGTACTGATTTTGAATTTCATGCTTCACATCTAAAGTTAAATTTTAAAAAGCGAATTTTGATTTCAGTACTTAAATAATCTATGCACATCTGAAAATCCAGGCTATAAGTAGTAAGTTAAACAACTTGAACACTCTGACTCAGAAGGAAGACTTTTTCCAGATTCTCGGGAAACAGACATTCCTCTTTCCTGAGCTGTAAAGGAGGCAGTGTAAACCCACTTAGATTAAATGACAGCTTGCCAAAAAGTTCCCCTGTTAAGTCTGAACAATAGGTTACCAATTGTTTTGCTCATTATAGTGGCTTTGAAATATTTACGAAGTCCTCCATTATGTTTCCAATCAAGTTCCCAAGTGATTGTTTGTTTCACTTAAACTGCTCCTGCAGTATGGCCCTCCGCTCTGTGTACTTACAGAGCACAGTTATAGGAGAAGACAGAAGGACAAAGCTCTGGGGAACTGGAAATGCTGCCTTCTTTCATGGCTCCTCACACCTAAGCTTATCATCCTCTCAAATGTAACTGATGCCTAGTACAGGTTTTCTCTTGCACAGTGAAACAGAAGGAAACATTGCTTTTAATGATGACATTATTCAAAGCATCAGTGAAGAGGAAACACAGCTATTCTTCTGGTGTTTAAATCCCTGAGCTTGTCAGTGTGGGGAAAGTAGGTGAGTAGCAGTTACTGCCTCAAGACATTGCAGTCTTCAAATTCAGGATTCAAGAAAAACACAGTCATAGCTGAACAGCGCAACAGGAAAGGGAATGCGTAAGATGTGTAAATGATATAAATAAGGAGTTTATACAAATTGACTCACTCTTGATTGCGCATAATCCTCCTAGTAGCCTTTTCTGAATTAAAAACAAGAACAGCAGCAAACCTTGCTATGCGTTTTCCAGAATTTTCTACCATCTGGTAAAAATTAAATAAGCAGTAAAATGAAAGAAAAGGATACATACATCATAACAAAATATGTTTACTAGACTTCTTCCACTAAAAATGTTTGTTTGTGTACATATTTGAACTCCTCACCTGCTAACAATAATTATTAAAAACAGCTGATTACTTAGTTCTAGGAAAAAAAATGTATGAGGAAAATAAGCCTTCAAAGCTGAAAGAATTAAATTTGTTGTAGACACTCTTAAGCCAGGATTAAAGAGAAAAGAAGAAGAAAAAAAAAGCCAGCTAAACATTCCCATGGTAGTAGTGAACAACTGATCTCAAGATACTTAAAAAAAAAAAAAAAAACCAAACCAGCCCTTCAGATTGTATCATGATAGAATTGAAAAAAGTAAGTTATGGACATTTGAGAATGAAGTGTTCAGAGCAAAGACCAAATACAGTCTCAGAGCTAAAATCCACTATTGATCTGCCAAAGATAATGTAATTCGATGGCAAATTGTGTCATACACTGCAGTCACAGGAGTAGCAGCATTAACCATTTTCTCGTGATGCAAGCATGCAAGTACAAAATACCTAAAGTAGTCTAAATACTTTTCTCAGTACCCACTGAGACATGTCTGAAGGAAAGACTGCAGTACAGTAAAGATATTCAAGTTTTCTTCCAAGAAATTTATTAAGTGCCAAAGGCAATCTAGCCTCAGTAGCAGAGAGGCATAGGAGCAGACTCCAAGCTAATGCCAGACTTAGAGATCCCATTTTCATCTCCTACTCTTGGCCACTCAGTCCTACACTGGCACATGGCTAGATGTGCACACTCAGGGAGTCATCCAGCTGAAAACTGACTTGGGAAAGAACTTAAGTATTATGCTGACACACAAATGCTAATGACAGCTATTGGAAAGAAGATTGCTGGTTGGCAGAAAAATGAGGTGATTTTCCATGTCCTCTGCAACCTCTCACACTAAGATCCAAAGTTCTGCAGAATCATAGAATGGTAAGGTTGGAAGAGACCTCAAGGATCATCCAGTTCCAACCCCCTGCCATAGGCAGGGACACCTCCCACTAGTACGGGTTACTCAAGGCCTTGTCTAACCTGGCCTTGAACACCTCCAGGGAGAGAGCATCCACAACCTCCCTGGGCAACCTGTTCCAGTGCCTCACCACCCTCACTGGAAAGAAAAGGAACAAGATGGCAAAAGTCAGAGGACATTAGAGCCATTTGTCAAAGCACATAGTTTTTTAAGTTTGGGTATTAAACCAGTGAGCAAATGCAGTCATAAGCCACAAGGATCAGAATCTGAAGTAAATGAAACTTAAGTGAAACGTTCTCTAAAGAAAACTCTACAAGTTGAATCAGCCATTTATAATGGATGTCCAAAAGGCGAAAGAATGTCTTGAAAGCTATTAAGAGTAAACCTTCATCAGAATCTAAAGATGGAAATTCTGTACACCATCGAACCTCCTTCAAAAATGTATTTATGCAATGCTAGGCATCAGAAGTTTTCCATTACAGCATCCATAGAAGGACTGAAAAAGGAACCCTGAAATTGATAATGCTAACTAGACAAAAATGCTGTGCTCTAAAACTGGGAGATACCTGAGGCAAATCATAGAATAACAGAATAATAGAAGTTGGAACAATTTGGCGTAACACAAGGACAACTTCTTATTTCCAAACTACTTTTCTACTGGATTTTGCTGTTGGTTTTGTTTGGCTTTCTGTACGTTACGTTTGTTTAGGTGTTTTTTGGTTTTTTTTTTAATTAACATGCACTAAAAATATCTGAAATACTAATAACTCAATACTGTATAACACAATTTGCGATAAAATAATAAATATGAGATCAAAGGGAGTTTTTAATATATATTACCTCTGAGTTATTTCAAAAGATTAGTTCAAATGATGTCAAAGAAAGAGCAGATTCTACCTCACATATCTGGAAACAGAATTACTCATCTGGAATTATCTGGGGAATGAACGCCTAGAAAGTCTTTGGAACCATAGGTTTTCAAATACATTCACTTTCTTCTGAGATGACTGTGACATTATAAAAAGATTTTCTAATTGAAACAAGCACAGAAAAATATATTACTAAAGGTAAATTTATTTTCTTGCAACTTTTCAAAATCTGTCTTACATTCTATTCTATGCTTTGCCATTGATGGTACCACTTCTCTACATGGGGAAGCACTGCTCTATACACAATCTGAGTTCTAAAAAGGGTAATACCTCACCTATTTAACACAGAATCTTTATTACTTGTGATTTCAATACATGGTTTATGATTATACTTAAGAAAATTAAATCATCTCTAAAGTATTATTTAGAAATATTTTTCGTTGGACTTTGCTAGACTGCCACTGCTTGTTCCTTTTGCAGTCCTGAAATCAGAATAACGTGATGTACTCGGGTGGAAAAGCTTACGATGATTATTCTTGCCTAATCGCACAAATTCTAATTCTGACAGCTCTCCCTCTTCAGGGGACGAACTGTCTAAATAGGAGGAAGAATGCCTGGTTTTGCTTTCTTAAGCAACTTTTATGCTTTCTATGCTACAGTTCTCTCCTCCTTTCCTTAACTCCACAAGGGAATCTGAAGACAAAAATCTCTCTCTAGTGTAAGCAATGTACTAGATTATTCATACAGAGTTATGAATTATGCAGCTCATTCATTTCCACATGTCAACCTAACCAAGCTATAAGCACATGTTATAAATAGAATAATATACATACCAAAATCTCAATAACATAAAATAAAAACAAATCAAGAATATCCGCAAGAGGGTGATGGTCATCTCTGCAGCTGTCATTAACCAATAATTAAAAACTATGTCAAATCTCTCTTAAGCATCAGAAGCTTACTAGTAAAACTTACACCAGCATACAACACATGATGTCTTTCTGAACACAAATTTTAAAGGAAGAACTTCTGATTTCCAGAACACTGTAGTATCATTCCAATGGTATATTGTCATTTTCATGTCAGTATTAATCATGTCTAGAAATATAAAAGGGTTGTGGGTTCATTTTGGGTTTTACAATATATATCAAAACAAATAAGACAATACAATGTGTACCTACACATACTTATCTTAACGTCAAACTCAGTACAAGCCTTTATTTTAGTTTTGACTAGGGAAATGTATGCTCCATATTCCAGAGAGCTGTGTGAACAAGTAGGTACATTTTCAGAGTAGCTTGGGAAGAAATAAGATTTGACTGTAGAATAAGGGTAATTGAAAATTCCGGTTTCCCTCAAAATTTAAAGAGATACAGCTTCTTTCACTTGGAACAGTAGGAACTTTTACATAGAGAAGGAATTTAATATGAGCATTGAATGCAAAACATACATTAGGATATTCTGAATTTTTTTTTTTTATGTAAATGTATGTGTATAATTACATATATACTTCAACAGACCATTTGGCTTCGATCACAGACCTACTGATTTTGGTGTTTTTCAAGATTGGTTTGAAACATTTTGTTTTAATCCTTTGGTATAGCCAGATTTAAATAACAACCCACTACTTCTCCTCCCTTCTTCTACTGTATCCTGCAGGATGTTCAGGCATTTCTTCACTGAATTAGTTAACATTATGCTTTCTCACTAACCATCAACTCCCTGGAGTTAAAATCACACAGTAGTTCACAGTAACAGGACTACTGTTACTGACTTTCCACCTACAAACCAACAGAGCTATACATCAGTTTACATCATTTAAAACAATATACATAGGAAATATTTAATTTTAAAATCACAACTCTTTCTGTGTTCTTTCAATTCAGACAGATTATGCAGTGAGAATTGTGGTCCGTTCAATTAATTGGCTGTAGCCAATTAAACGGAAAACTTGAGTCTGTGCAAAAAGCAGACCTTGTTTCAGGGCTTGCTGCTCCTCTGAAGCTGCATCCCAATAAAGCGTTAAGCTTTATCTCTAGTTTGTGCTGGTCTTTGCGTTTCTTCTACAGAAATGCGTTGTGGTGGAGACCTCACACTCATATAATTATAGATGGAAATGGAATAGAGATTATCTTGTAAGACCTCAGTGTTTTGAGTCTCTAACGCTGAAATGTTTACACTGATTTGCCTCAGGATTTTCCTTTTGGCAAAAAACATCATTTACTCCTTTCCCTTCAAGGTTCAAAATAGCACTTCACATGAAATATACTGCCTTTCCAGATATATTTTGTTATCTCTGTATATCATCTTCAAACACCGAGAGTAAGAGCAGTAAGAGCGATATTGTGGCATGGCAAATGCTTAAGGAAATTCAGAAAGTAAATGCAATTTCCCCATCCCTCAGGCCAAATATTCTAAAAGTACTAAATTCAAAAAGTGCTATTTGCTTCTGCTACAGGCAATTCTCTGTAAAAGATATCAAGGGCTTCTGAATGCTAGTTTCTTTGCTACTCGACAGACACATTCTAGCAACTGACAGCTTTTACAGCTGACACTCTGGCACTAGGGAAATGTACAGTTCTACAATCAGGAATGCTGCACACACTGAACAGAACAAACCACAGGTAAGGTCAGAATTTGGCCCTCCGTAACATTTACAACCATGACTCCCAGATATGCAAAAATTCAGAAGAAAATTGAATCAATACTATGATGACAATCCCCTCACTCTAACACCACAATCTAAAATGCATCTTCTGAACTCAGGAACAGAAAAAAGTTTAGTAAGTGTCATGCAAGTTTATCTCTAAGCTATATAAATATACAAAATCATTCAAAATAATGCTTTGCAGCACAGCCAAAAGGCTTGTGTATTTTAGATATGGCCTAGAGAATGGAGTTTCCTACTGCAAAGTAATAGAATATGGCATTATCATCTGCCTGGTAGTTAAAGTGGGGACAACTTGCAGAAAATTCAATTTTTTTTTTTTTTTTTAATATCCTTCCCTTTCTCTCTCCCACTTCAAATAATGGAAAATTCTGAAGAGTCATTTCCAGCATTTTTTTTCTTCCAGATCAACTATAAATCCTTGAAGTTTAAAGACAGGAAATAAAAAACAGTTTACATCAGCTAACAGAAACAGATGTATTTAAAACAAAACAAAACAAAAAAAAAAAAAAAAAAACCAAACCAACACACACTCAAACTGCAGGGTCCCTCACAATCAGAGGGAAACAATTTCACCAAAGATAATGATGTATTACCTAGGACACCTGTCAGAAATTGTACACAAGAAATTAAATGTTTAGTTAACTTCTTCAAGAGACTTTATTTATGATTTGTACACCTTGCTTTAAAAGTAAGCTCCTGTGTTATCAAACAGCTTTCTGATGTATCTGGTACCTTTCAGTTGTAACAAAACTCAAAACGGCTTATATACAATACAATTAACTCTTCCCTCATCTCCTTATGTCATTCTGACAGCAGAATGGTGCCATGTAGCAAGGTACCAAGTACCCTGCTGCAAGAGGCAGCAAAAAGTAGCAACTGCCATTCTTGAGGCGTGGTTCAAGCACTCTTTCAGCTGGAACTTCTACACAACACATTCTAGCAACTACATACATTTCATGCTCCTTATATTTTCTTACACTGTGGGGAGCAAAACATAAAATCTGTTTACCTCCCTTAGATCTCAAAAATGCACAAAAGAATCAAAATCATTGTTTTTCAAATGCCTATTAACATATAATACAGTTTAAACTATTAGTTCCTACCATATAATGTATATGTGTTAATTATTTAAACAGAATACCACCTATAAATTTCAGTCATGACTAAAAAAACTCTTGCATGCTTTCAGGCACACATTTCCCTTATTTTTTTCCTACCTCAGTACTTACCAAGCTTCTTCAGATTTAAAAATCCCAGGGTGGGAAAAAGTACTCTTAAACACATCTGGGTTATGGCTTTTTCATAATCTCCTTGGGTATCTACAGTACCACAACCAACTCCTTAAGCCTTTACACTTCCCACCACACAGCCAGTAGCCTTCCCTTATCACCAGTAACAGCAGAACAAAAAAGTCAACACACACCTTTCTGGCATGGCTTATCTGTCCTGTTTCATATTTCCTATGACTTGTCATTTCTCAGAAGAAGAGTGCTGCTATTTTACCCTTTCCTCATTTGACAGAACTGGATCTATTTTCAAATTTAAAAAAAATTTAAATATTACTGATGTAATTGTTCCATTATACTTTCATCTTCAGATAATTAAATTTAGCTCTGTAATGAATGTTTAATCTATTCTACACATTTAAATGCTAAAGCACTTTTGTCTATTTTTAAAAAGTATAAAGAAATATTTTGCACTTACCTAAATTGCCATCAATGTACATGAATTTAAATGAAGAAAACAGTGAAAACATCCAAAAAAAAGTTAAAATCAATAAGCAAGCATGCAGTTCTCAAAACAAAAGTATTTTCATAAGATAAAGAAAGCAAGAAACAACAGTACAATGAAAAACAAAAAGTAAGATGAACAAATGTGCTGAAACTACTAGCTTTAAAATACCTTAAACTTCACTGTTTAATCATATTCAATTTGATTAAACATTAATATGCATTTAGGTTAAAAAATCAGGTACATTTTTTCTTATTCTTAATAAATTATTTTATTAGCATGATAATACACTTCAGAAAACATTTTAAAACATGAACAGAACATTTCCATTTCTCAGGTTACTGGTTTTACCTTTTTGTAGCTAACTGTGTACTTTATGAATACTCACAAATAGCTTCAAAAGTTGTACTGTTGCACATATTTACAGCCAATGAGACAGACTGAAAGGTATTTATAGATACACACAAAGAGAAACTTCCTCTGACCACCTCTGGTATTTAGGAACAATGGAGGGCCACCTTTCCAACCCATGATCAAGTTTATACTTCAATGCACATTGAGGAAGAAAACAGCCTGTCTGGAATTCAAACTGGATACCCTGTTGCTGGCAACTCTCTGCATATTCCCCTAGGGTCAAACCTCCAGAAATTCAATGGGCAGAAACAAAGCATCACAGAAAAAGATGACAAATAGTGTCAGAAGTGGACAGTGAGGAGATAACAGATATTCAATTTCCTTTGACTTGCAATTAGAGGACACTGAGCAATGCAATGCAGGAGCAGAACTGATCCCCTCCATGGAAACTACTTCAACTCCATGAAGAAGCTCACTGAAAATGGTGAGCTTCTTCATACACTTTATTATTATTGTTGTTATAATTATTATTAATGTATAATCTTTTTCAACTACATATTATGCATATACTTATAAAACTATTATTTTTAATTGCTTTTCTTTTAACTTCACTAACTAATTTCCAGGTAAATTAGCAATGTTACAGCAAATTAAATTATAATACTTGCTTACTGACTTCTCTTTTACAAGACAGAAAGATGATTAATAGAGTGTACTTTGTATGATGTACAATGCATGATAAAGCAAAATAAGTTTGGCTTGGGTTTGTGTTTTGTTTGTTTGGGGGGTTGTCTGCTTTTTTGCTTTGTTTTGTTGTTCCGTTGTCTTGGGGTTTTGGTTTTAAGAACATATACATTACTCTGATTGAGGTTTTACTAGGAACATAGTTTAATTAATACAAAGAAGGGAAACATTTCAGAACATTTCTCAGTGTATTTTACTTGACTTTTCTACTTAGATACCTGTCATGAATCAAAGTAAAAATGAAGAGCACGTAAATAACATTGAGTAGCTACTCACAATTCTGGATTTATGAACATGGATACTCTTACCTACTGATTATTTTATCAGCTCTATCCTGCTAATTGAAGCATCTGTGAGTTACTCTTAATGCTACAGATATATAAAAATTATTTCAAGGAACAATTTTGTTTTAAAAACTATGAGTCTTCCAGGGGAACTGTTCACTATCCTTTTTATCCTTTCTCTTCATCTCATTAATCAGAACCAAACTCCCTTTGAAGTTTAGCTCCTGACCTGATACTGCAGAAGATTGAAATGTATAAAATGTTTTCAAAGAACACATTAAACAAGTTAAAATTACCTAGTTTTCTATAAGAAAAAAAAAGCATGAAGCTCACCATTTATTTCCCACAGCAACATATCAGAAATGAAAGAGAACCACTGTTCATTGCACACAGTGATTAATTTTGTATTATGCAATATTAGTAACAATATTTATAAGTAGGGAAAGGGAGCATTATTTTGTGCAGTTGAGTTTACAGCCTAATATGAAAATGTCACAGTAAATATAATTCAGTTATTATAATGTAATAAAAGCAGCATGTCAATCAATCAACATGAATATGTTGTCTTAGAACCAGCTACTCCAACTGGGTAAGCTAGATCTCCCTCTTTTTGACAGACAGGCAACAATCTGCTGAATAATTTCTTGTGTCCTTCCAGTACTTTCCACCCTACAGCCTTCTGCTCTCCACTGAAACCTTCTATATCAACTCTTATACATAACACATTCAAGTAAAATTAGAGAGAATAACTATCCACCTGGAGGAAAGAAAAATCTCCAATTCAGACATTGCAAATGAATAACTCCAAGGTGAAGAACTACTTTAAATAGTTAAAAATATGTAAAGTACTGCCTGCCTGTATGTGTAGAAGCCACTCATATATAGAATAATAGTAAATATGCTATGAGAAAACATCACTAAGAATATGAAGAACAGAAAGACACAACAACTGACTGTGGGTTGTAATACCAAAAAGCAGGTACTAAAGGCATGTATTTTCAAAGTAAAGCAATCTTCAACAAAAATCCTCTTTTTCAGCATATTTTTAACCCCTCACAGTTTGACACTATCTGGGTGTATAATAAACATCCATCATTCCAAACACTGATAAGAGACTCAAACACATGATAAACACCTAACAAATCCTACTAAGCATGTTTGAAATTTCATCATGAATCATTAAGGTTGGAAAAGACCTTCAAAATCATCAACTCCAACCATAAGGATATGGTTTAGTGTTGGGTAAAAGTGTCATATTCATATAGATGATTACATTTCAACAGTCTTCCTATCAGATAGGGACCTATACAATCACAATTTTACCTCATGTGCTTCCCACCAGCTTGCTAATAAAAACTTCTGAGCCAATATAAAAGCTTTCTAATGTCAATGTTACTACTGATTCATCTTTATGCATAAAGCCTGTTTTCCTGTCAGTCAAGAAATCAGTTGTTTGCCATTATTCTTGGCAGTTCCATAATGACTATTAATCCCTTTTTTTGTATTTTTCTCCTGTATTCTTATGTTAGAAATACTTTTTTTTTTTAATACAAGTAATAGAGTTTAAGAACAGTTTTTGTTGATTCTTCTTATAATTGCTTTCCAAAACTGACATAAAAATACCAAATCACTTTCTTCAGTCTCCTGTGAGTTCTCAAAGTTGGCTGTGAAGCTAAGGGCTCCAGAATCAACTTCATCGTGATCAGCCAATCTGAAAACAGCTTTTAGCATTTCAGGAAGAAACATCTCTGGTTTTAAGAAAGGAAGTTTTATAAGCCAGGAACCCTCAGACACAGAAGGACAGATCTATCAATTTTTACTATAGGTGTGAGAGATCATATGAATTCAGTTTGTCTTAAATTTATCAAAAAGCTGTAATTTTGAAGTGAAATGAGTTGTTTGAAAGAATCAATAACCATGTGGATAAGAAGACTGACAAACTAGCTGACAGAGCCAGATTGTACTTCCAAAGCCACTGCTTTAGAAAGGCTACTCTCCAAATGCTTATAAGAGAACTGAGCAGCAATTAGATAAGAGACGATCCGTTCATTCATAATCAAATATTTATGTGAGAGGAAATAGCAGAAACACATGGTCAAGTCATAAAACCAACTGAAGGCCCCTGTGGAGTTTTTCTGGAACCTGTGGCTGGGCTTTGCATCTTCTGACATATTCTAAGCAATCCAGAGAACAGGGTGAACAGTAAGATGACTAATTTTCTTCATTATATTATGTTATGCAGGGCAGTAAAGAGAAAAGCCAACTGCAAAGAAGGATTTTGTAAGACTAAGCAGCTACGTGCAGGCTGGCTGATGAAATTCAGGGAGATAAATGTGAAGCTATACACAAGTGAAAATAATCCTCCCTTCATGCATAACAAGCTGAGATCTAAACTGTAACCACTGGTGAGACTCTTCAGCTTTGACAAATATTTCCATTAAAATATTAGCTCAGTACTCAGCAGCTGTTAAAAACAAAGCCAGAAAGCACAAATTAATTGAGCATTGTTGGGAAAGACATACAGAATAAAGCAACAAACACTACAATATAAATGCATAACCTGTTTTACAACTGTGCTCTGAAATATGTAAGCCAAAAAATGGGGAAAAAAAAAATTATAAGAACCAAAGAAAGATCACAGTTTCATGAAAGAACTATCACATGTGCCAAAAATTCTCCTGTCTGGGAAAGAATTGAAGGAGAGATGTGATGATGGTGCCCTATAAAATCACAGACCAGTGAGACCAGCACCAGACAACTATTTCTTCCAGTACAAGGAACAGGAAACACTAGCAATAGCAGCCAAAGTCTACTGCAAAATCAAATGAGAAGCAGTGGTTCTTCACATGGCACATTAAGCTGTGGGATTTATTGTGGGATTCGCTGTCATAAGAGGTTATGGGCACTAGAATTTTACATACAGTCCAAAAGCAACTGGCTTAAGTCAAAGCAAAGTCCACTGAGAGTTATTAAGCACAGAGAAACTGTAGCTGGATCATAAGGAGTAGTCAGTGGACACAGCACTGTATTGTAGGTCTATTCTATGAATTTCAGACATGGTTAGCAATGGAATGTCAGCCTACTCAGTCTTTATGTTATTTTATTATAAAGTAAGGTTTCATTTTAAGTACAGAGGATAACAGATTGGTTTTGTCTTTTCAGGTTAATCCTTAGAAGAAAATAAGAGCACTTGTTAAAAATACAAAGATAAGCTTCCATGAAATGAAAGTAAGAATGGGAGGACTCAATAACAGAGTGACTAATTCACTTTTCCTTTGCAATAAGGAAATAGTTTTTAGGAGGGAAAAAAAAGCATAATCACTTTGGCAGGTGACAAAGTCTCTAAATAGCAGATGCAGATTCCAAATGCCAATGCACAATATTAATGTGACATTTCTGTAAGAAAGGCTATCAAACTAGAGTATTAGAATATTCCTCATACTGCTAAGGCGGCAACAACTATTACAATCAGAATGTCTAAACGGTAAGGCTTTTGAAAAGCAAAATCTCCATCAAACATGTTTTTTATAATATTGGTTGTAACGATTTCATAGGGTAACTACTATAAATATTCAGCAGCTATTACTCTTTGTCTGGCTACAGAAGTTATAGGAAAAAAAAATAAACTGATTCACTGTATCAGATTCATCGTATCAAATTCCTTATCAAGACCCATTCTGTCTGTTTCCCACTGAAGTAAACAGTGTTAGGCTTGTTAGTTGCACAGATATTTAGGGTCATGACATGCCTAAGAGGTGGAAAGTTTGGTGAAAAGCACTGATCATCACAAGCCTGGAAATAAATTATAAATTTTAGTTGCTGCTGCCTGCCAACAAAGAAGTTTAGATTGAGAATCTGGAAGTGAGAGAAACACAGGATTGTGTTTCTGTCTGGGGAAAATTGACAGATGGTCTAAAAAGGAGCAGCTTTAAAATAAGATCAGCAGCCAAAAAGTGCATGGAGACACCAACATGAGAATTTTTTTTATATGTTCTGTGCCACTGTTTTGTATAGCTCTGTGAAACAGCATAGCATCTCGGAGCTTGACCTTACAGCTGTATTCATCCCTAATAAAATACTTTACTCTTTTCACAACTTTGGGAAATGAACATTATGCTGTGAAGAAGTACTTGAAATACATATTTACAGGATGCTCTTTTTGTAGCACTTGGATTTCTGAAACATTGCTGAAAATGGAACTTCATTTTGTAACATATTATTACGAAAGATTGCATATGGGGATTTAATATCATATGTTCTTTTAACTCTAAAAAAAAAAAAAAAAAAAAAAAGGGGCAGCTAAATCCCTATACAGTTCATATAAAATGTGCCTCTGCATGTTTACACATTTACAAAGGTGGTTCATTTACCTCTTCAGAACAGGTTTCTAAGTATATTTAGATTGTTGCTACAAAAAAATCACTAGAGAATGTCTCAAACATAATAAAAGGCTGGTGACAAACAATCATCCTCTTCAGTTATACTGTGAAAGAATGTTGCATGAAGAAAATTATAACCATTATTCAGATTCGTAGTAATGTGTTTTCCTACTGTTTAGCAGTCATAGGCAGATAGGTCAAGACATAGAACTCTTGTTGTAAATGCCAGAGTTGTTCCAGCACAGGATACCATACCATAATCAAAACATCATGTACTTGATCTGCAAGTCATCGGAAAGAAACTTTCAGATTGACTTACCTGATTTTCTTCATGAGAAACTCTCATTTGTTCTTTAAGAACTGACATTCTGGCTGCTTCTTCTTTCCTCAAAACTCTTTCTTTCTTTAGCTCAGGGCTCCAGAAAGTTTTGATGCTATTCATGGAGGATCCCAGTTTGCTGTCCTTTATGTCAAGTTCTTTTCTGAGAAGATCATTCTCCCTCTGTAGTTCTTTAAGCTGAGCTTGCAGATCCAACATGGTACTATCTCTAACCTGTCTCAGCATAGAAGGAACTTGATGGTGGTGATGATGTGAAGATGTGGTCAGACCTCCATGCTGATCAGTGTAAGAAAGGACATCTGTGTGCGACAGTCCAGCTGAAGCAATATTAGGACTGCTCCCCATAGCTGTGACTCGACCACCATACATAGCTCGATTTGTAGCCCTTCCAAGAGTCATTGTGCCCTTTGGGAAAGTAGTAGAAGCTACACCTTCATGGTCACTCAGATACATTGGTCCGGAAGTTGCATAGGCTGCATTAAGGGACTGGATGTTCTCCATTGATAGTGTCTTACCAGTTCCTCCTCCTCCTCCACTACTTGTTCGCCTGTGGCCCAGGCGAGGAGATCTTGGCAAACGAGGAGACCTGGAGGGACTTCCTTCTAAGTTGCTGATTGTTCTTGCACTTCCATACATTTTTCTTCTACTTTGAGGTACTTTTTAGTAAGAAATTAGTAACACTAAAGTTGAATATTAAATTTATAATTCCAGCTAGAAATAGTGGCAGTTTCACTGCATTCTTCCAGTAGGCAAAAAAAAAAAAAAAAAAAAAAAAACCAA
>WBNM01006326.1:151399-207021 GCA_013399055.1 Ramphastos sulfuratus
TTCTGGTCTGGGATAGATTGCAGACCTACTGCATGCATTTCCCCATAAAAGGTTATTTTGAGGTTTGAAATCCAAATCAGCTTAATAGCGCTAGAAAAAACAGATGGTCATCTGCTTGTCTCAATATTCTATTACTTTAAAAAATATTTATAATCTAATAATGTATGACTTAAAAATCTAACCATTATAATTTTAATGTTATCGCATTGCAAACAAAACTATATAAGAGATACATAAAATTAAACATGCATGGGGGGGGATGGGGGATGTAAGATGATTCTCTCTCTGCCATGCTCTCATCAGCCTTGAAAATCACAGCAAATAGTCTATTTCATGCTAAAATACTTCCTGATGGCTGTTCTAACTTGGACTTAGCTTATTTTCCACATATCTGCCTCATCTTATCACCTGCACTCTGCAGACAATAACGTCATGAGTTCACATTATCCACATCACTGAAGTCTTAGACATTGCATTTTATTTGACTTTTAACTATCAGAGAGACTTGAAAGAGGATTCTAATATGATGCTAATGGAAGGTCTGTCACACTCAAATTACTTTCCAAATGTATTACTTCTACATTTTACATAATCACACAGTTTTCTTGTAATATTGTATTCACAGAACCCCATCATTTCTGATTTTCACTGATTACATACTCTTACCCTTCTCTCAAAAAAAACCAAAATCACAAACAACACCACCCAGTGAATTCTGTTAAGCTACTCAAACAAATCATTGCCACCAAGTTCAAAGCAAGTGAGAATTTTCTGCATTGTGTCCATCAGTCTTCTCATAAATCCAAAAGAATTATGTAGCTTAGCCTCAGATCAAACTGGGAGGTATTTTACCTGCTTCCTGAGCTCTGTGAATCATGAAAAAAATGGAAACTAGATCTTGCCAGACAAAAGCCGGTGGCGTTTGAATAAAAATTAATGAAATTATTAAATTCCTCCTACATTCCATTCAGCAAAAACATGTGTTATGCTTCATATCTCCCTTTCAAAATCTTTAGGCCCAAGCAGCACTGCAGACTCAGATCAGATTCTCCAAACCATTAAAAACAGGTAGCATTTTGAACTTTGCTACCATTTCTGCATGTAGCCACAGTACATACAGAGTTCTCACCATTTTCGCATTACAGGCTTCTCTAACAAAGCACGCAGTTCAGCTAATTCTACTGTAGATCTAACAATTTTGTAAAAAAAAAAAGAAAAAAAAATATCACATTGTACTATGCTGGAAAACACAACAAAAAGAGTAGGGGGAAAAAAAAAAATCAGTAACTAGATACAGGGTCAGAGACGGCAAAAGGTGGCAAACTCTTCCTCATGAGATAATCCCATGACAGGAAACAATATGAGCAAATATTTCAGCCAGGAAGCTTACTGACTACTAAATTGGAAGTATCATCTTAATATAGAGCAAATGTGCTTCATACTACTAAGCCGTGGAAGATTTTTAGTGAAGGATAAAGAGACCTGATTTCTTCCTTCTGCGTTTTGGGGATTTAGGGTTTATTTGTTGGTTTGGGTTTTTTTTCCCCTGACTAGTGCACATTATTAGTTTCATAAGGATGAGTGTTACTGTTTCCTTCTTATCGACTGACAACCAGTATTTGATTATGGAGCTACTTTCTGACTATCTGTCACTCTATCTCACATGCTGATGATTTACACCATCTTAATAGGCAGACATAGTGGGGCCCAAACAGCCACCAAAATACAGATGAGGGGGTAGAGGCTGTGTGCAGAGAATGGGGAAAGGGGGAGGGTGAAAGAAGTAAGGGGAAAAAAAGTGCTTAGAAAGCATAAGGCTGATTTAGAATTTCTGTGTCTCTGGCCAGAATCACCTAGTCAGCAGGAAGTTTGGATATTAGCCAAATACTTAATAGCTTTGCACAACTACTTGCCAATATTAACATTCAGCTAAGAGCTCAAATATTTGTCATACTATCAAAAGCTTTAAGGGAACCGCCTTCCTTACCTGTCACTATTACTTGGGGAAGATAGTTGTAAGTACAGAAATTATCAATCTGGCTTTTAAAATTCTCAATGGCTTCCAAACCGTCTAAAATTGTTTAGTACCATATAGGTCCCCAGAAAAAAAAAAAAAAAAAAGGAAACAAAAAAAAAAAAAAAAAAAAAAATAATAAAATTGTTTAAGGGGGANATCGCTTCTAGGAAGGGTGGCTCCACCACCTCCCTGGGCAGTCTATTCCAATGCCTGCCATAAAGATTCTTTCCCTAATATCCAATATAAACCTCCCCTGTCACAATTTCAGGCCATTTTCTTGTTCTATCATCTGATACTAGGGAGAAGAAACAGACCCCCACCTCACTACAACCTCTCTTCAGTTAGTTGCAGAGAGCAATAAGGTCTCCCCTCAGCCTTCTCCAGCCTAAATAATCTATTTCCTTAGCTACTTCTCATAACACTTGTTCTCCAGACCCTTCACCAGCTTTGCTGCCCTTCTCTGGACACATTCCAGCTCTCCTCAAATTCAGGTCCCTCACTCCTCTCTCATCGGACCAACTGACAGTTTTTTAACCAGCCAGCCCGTTTGTGGGGATTAGCCATCTTGGATAATATTTGCATTTCACCCTTTGCTGTCTGCAGACATGATGTAGAAGAAAATGCTCCCATATTCTCCACCAGGACTTATCTTCCTTACATTTTGAGATGCCACAAATGGAAGGAGATTCATAGCAAAACACATGTCCTTGCAAACAGAAAGGGTATTACTAAAAGAATCATTTAAATACTTTCTTAGTACAGAAAAGTATTGGAAGTCACAAACGAGGGGCAGAAATATTTCTTGCATTCTTTTGTTTTACCTTGTTTTTTGAATCTTTTTAGTTGTTCAACATATTCTCACAAAAGAGATTATTATTGTATTGTCATGTTTCTTATTATCCGTGGCAATTAAAACGTACACAGAGAAAAGGTAAAGAACTAGCAAGCTGGTGCAAACTGGAGAACTAAAATCTATCACACAGTATGCTTATTATCCTCATTAATCTGAGCAGCACAGCATGTCTCATTTAAATAAAGTTTAAAAAAAAAAGAAAATTGGTAAAATGTGGGTCCATACGGAATTAGTACAGGACCTGAATTGTTTTTATTGGGGATAAAGTATTCTGCTTATCAGGCTTATCAAATTACTTATTCCACCCTGTCATTTTTAAATCATAAGAAAATCACCCATTTCTTCCTACTACTCTACTCTTTCTTAGAAATTTGCAAGATAAAAATATACAATATACATTAAAAGCAACATCATTATTTCCTCACTGTCCTGAATCTCCATTTCTAACATAAGTCTGTTTTACAACAATCTGCACAATAGATTTCTTTTTACTTGCCAGTAAATATTATCTACTTTCTCTTGTAGTAAGTTATAAAAAAAATAGTGCACATTGTTGTGTATAGAGTTAGTTTCAAAGTCTGTCTTGATCTTGCAAGTTGGTGATGTCCCTGAACTCCCCTCAATGCTAAAAGAAAGCACTGGCTTTTGTCACCTCACAGGAATAGTTCATCACACTTGCCTCCTTTTCATTTTTAGTTCATATAAAAGAAATAGTATTGATGTGGGTTTGGGAGTCAAGTATACAAAGAAGAAAGTAGGAATGGCTGCTAAATATACATCTAATGACATACAGGGACAATAAAGTTGTCAGGCATTCTGATGTTGTCAGGTGCAGTGACAGCAATTAATACTTACCATGCAATCAGCAAACTCCAGCAATGGAAATATGTGCTCAAAATGCAGTATCAAAAAATTTGAAAAAAAGGGCAGTTCTGATGGAATTGTCAATTATATTACTCTCAAGTGAAGAGACAACGATACCCTTTTATTCCCATGTCACAGTTTTAAAATCAGGCTAGCATTCATTAGAGGTATATTTTTTTAACACAGTTTTGTTTTTTTTTTATTACAATGTACAAGACATAATAATACCTTTAAAACTTTTAAAGCATAATATTAATTAGAAATAGCCTTTAAATAAAAGTAATATTTAAACTTCATTAACTGACACCTCCTTTACTGTGTAACTTTTGTTAGGTTTCTCTGTTGTTGAAACACTAACTTCTTTATGTTTTAACTGTTAACACTTTGACAAAAATTATTCTGTCCTGCACTCCTGCATGTGACAACAGAAAAAATCCCTGGGGTTTCTGAGATGCTTAAGGGAGGTGAGAAATTTAAGATTTGTTTTATTTTTCTTGGGTTGTGTCAAATACTAAGGACCTGAACAAAAATAAAGGGAGAGAAAATGTCCTTCTGTAGCCAAGCAGAATTATCACTTCTAATTTTCATTGTTTTTTGTCGGGGAACACACTGTATCTTTATTTTTAAAAGGTATCAGGCTGCGTATCTGTCAATTCTGGGCAAGCATAACCAAGCACAGCCTGCACAACAAATTGTCTTCCAACGCAGACTATAGACCACTATCCATGTTCACTCTGATTTAATGGTCAATTACCAGAAGCTGAGATGTTGAGCATCATCCTTTAAAGTTATTAAGCACCAGCATTAACAGTGTTGTTAAGAGTTTCAAAGCAGCAGGGTAAGATACCTGTTTAAATTGATCAAAGTTCACAGGCCTGAAGGTACTGTGTCACTGTTTTGCCAGCCATCTGCTCTCTCTGTGACTTTTAACGTTAAGATCCTATTTCTGATGGGGGGTGGAGGAGACGGGTGGTGTGAATCACAAGTAATAAGGGATAGAAACATACACACACACTTCTTTTTTTCCAGTCTTCTCAACTTTCCTGTACTTTAATGACCTTCTAAGGATACATGGATACTTCTGAAGGACTGGCAAGCTTTGTCTTTCTAGAGAAAGAATTCCTAACACTCTAAGTCTTTGCAGGTATGCAGGTATCTTTTATGTGCTAAACTCTGTATGCTAGTCTATATTTGCCAGGCAGTTGCTAATCACTTGCTCTTATTGCTTTCTCAGTAAGAAATCTCATTTGTTAATGCAAACTTGCATTTACAAACTGCAGCCTTCTACAGAAGTTTATTCTAAGGCACTTGGGTAGCCTTAGAAATACAGAAAAACAATATTTTTAGCTTAATAATTATTAAACTACAATAGAATTAAATGTCTTAGTCTCCTTTGGAGAAACATAATAAAATGTAAGAGTATGTATTCTTCCTCGGGATTACTTACAAACTGTATCCAATATGGAGAATTTTGCTTTGTTTTGCCAAACTTTACCTAATTCGAATGTCTATTTAACCGTTTACAGAAACACTGAAACAGATTGAAGTATCTATTTCAATTGAGAGCTTAGAGCTTAAAAATAAGCATGAACTAAGAAAACTTGAAAGTTTTTTAGGAAACCAGAAGACTAGACTTGTTATTTCTATTATTTAGGTATTTTAAATGGCAACAAATGGACCCTTTCTTCCCTTTTTAAGCAATATGTTTGTTCCTACTTATACTTGGTAATTATGAAAGCTTAATTTTTAAAGCTTCCTTACAAAGCACCTGTAATTTCAAGAGGGACCAAAGAGACACTTCCAGATACATTAAAAAAAGTTTTTTTCCTAGCAATATTATGCCTATGTAGTAAAATATATAATATACTATAATGTAGTATAATATCATATAATATATATATTATATATAATGTAGTTCATTATAAACTTAGACAAATAATCAAATGCGGATATTCAAGATTAGTTATGTCCTCTGCTCCAATTACTTTCAAAAAGTCAATTAAATAGTAAAGGAAAAAGCTAAAAATTATTTTAAGTAACAAATAATGTATCTATTTGAACAATTAAATAGCCAAGCTTCCTTTTCTTACTTGCAGTCTCATTTGCCTTGCTCATCCGAACTGCACACAATAAAAAGTGAAGCAGGGAAGCTGATTCACAATTGCAACTTCATATTGTTAATTTATCATATCGGTCTACACTCCTCCTGCCTTTTCTGTAAGCGAGGAAAACTGAATCCTTAGCAAAGCCAATTATGATCCAAATTCTTTAATCAAATTTGAGGGAAGTGAGGATTTAAATAAAAATGGTCAACTCTTTAATTTCTATGAATGTTAATGACACTGAATTGCACTTCTCATAGAATCCAAAAAATTGGGAATGAGGAGTCAATATGGAGAACTGTTGTGATGCTTTAGATCTTGCAGAAAGCTCTTAGAATTCAGGTATTGAAGAGACCATTTTTGATCTTAAAAAGTTTAGTTTATAAAAATATGGGTTTAATGCTTTTATATGTGTGTTTATACTACAGACATTGCTTCAAACTAATTTTTTTTCTAAGCATTTTGTGTGACATCTATTATCTGTCTTTCCCCTTACTGTACATAAGAGCAAATAAGGTTATAAAGAGACTAACAATAAAAAGCAGAACATAGTTAAATACTCAGGAATGACAGAATAAAAATATCTGATAGGAACCAAATCTTTCCTTACAAATTGTATCTATAACAGGAAAAGTCACACTTCTGATGCATCAGGAATGTTTTGATAAGGCCATAATAAATCATGCTTTTCAAATAAGGTTAAAAAGGTAGAACACCAGAAAAAAATTGTTATGCATGCCAACACAACAGCAAACATCTATACTGTCAACAATCATAGCAGCAGTGTTCAAAACAAAAGGCTGTTACCAGGTTAACACATACATATATTAAACACACACTAAAGATTGCAATTGTTTTAGGAATAAAAGCTGAGAACTGAAAATAATGTAAAAGGAAATTGACCAAATGTGTAACTAGCTCTGTAAATTTGTCTACTTCACCATTAAGTATCTTAGGAACATTTACATTAATGTAATACTTCTCATTTTAAATTGCATGTAAAACTCCTAAGTCTATCTTAGAGAAACTTCTACACGATGGAGTATTTTCAACTGAATTCACTTAGGCCATTCACATAAATGTCATTAAACAGAAGGGTATATATTTGTAGGACAAAGCTCTATTTTATTTTTTTGCTACAAAGCTCCTGTTCACATAAGAATGAAACAGAACAGTCACCATAGGACCAGCTATTCAGACTACCTGTGTAACTTTCTGTCATTTTCCTAGACTACTTAAATATTGGGACATTTACAATTCAAAAAGCCAAACCACACACTATACATTTTACATTTCTTGAATTCAAGAGTAGTAATATGCATACTCAAATTGTAGAACGAAAAGCATACATTTATGCATTCAGCAGTCTTTGAAGCCATTAGACAACAACATGCACAGCATCTCTCCTCTCTGTTCTCTTTACTAGGATAAGGGCATGGACACGTTTAGAATCATGACGAAAAAAGAAACTGTCTCTGCCTCCATCTTGTTAGATCAAAGCTGTCCAAAGGACTTACAAGCTCCAGAAGTGATGCAAGTGATTCAGTAGACTACCTTTCAATTCAGCATAGAATCAGCGCTCTGGAACCAATAGAAGGCATTCCACTTCTGAATTTATTTATTTATTTGTTGGGAAAGAGGAAAAAAAGTTGAAAGAAGTTCCCCAGACACTCAGTTATTAACAGCTTCACAGCACAACCCAATCTGCTACCTTTGTGCTGACATCTCAGCTGAGCATAATCATGTGCAATTTATAAGTCCTTACAGGCATCTGACATGAACATTTGACACTGATGAGAGACACTATTGTAACTGCTCTCCTTAAGGAAAAACAAGTTGAGCAGATTTTAAATGAGGTCTGTGAAAAAAGATACATACATAAAAACCAAGGTACATCATGACCACCAACACTAAGCCATCAGAAAGAAGCCTGCTTTACACAGCTGTCTTCCAAAGAAGCATCTGAGAGTACACACTTCTTGTACTGCCATTTGATACTTTTTTTTTTACAAGTGCTTTACCATGTCATATTTGACCACTAATCTGAATTGTTCAAAGAACTTCAGTGACAAGAGCTGTATTTCAACAACACTACAGAAAACTCTTGAAGTCCACATTGTCACAGAAATAACACAGATTTTTTGCTGGTTTATGGTTAACAATTCAGACATTGTGGATACCATAGAAATAAGGAAATAATGGATCTTAGCATATTATCTGTAAATTATTTTTACCCATCATGAAAAGTGCTTAGTTAGCAATACTGAAAACTGAAGAAACATTAGCACAATCTCCAACAGGATTCAACTCAAATTTGACAAAGAGAAGTTAGTTCCTAAGAATTCAAGTGCTGTAGTCTCCAAGCCCATTCAATTTGCTACTTTCAGAGTAAGACTATCAAAATGGGTGCCAAATAGTGTAGCCACAAGTATGGACACAGGAAACCTCCATATGAAATTGGAACTAAGTCACAAAACCATGTCCTGTGAGCTCCACCCCTCAAAGTCAGTAGGACAGTATGGCCAGTAAGTCAACACTCATCACAAGTGATCAGAGCTATTTACTTGGAGGGAAACCGTCCCACCCATTACCAATGCTCTATGAAACACACAAGCTGTTGGACTAAATTTGTAAATAGCAGAGTCTTTCATTACACATTTCTTGCACTTCCTTTGAAATAAATTGCATGTTATATCCACCTAGGCAATCATTACAGACATTGCTTTCTTTAGTGACTTCCCACCTTAACTCCAGTTATTCCAGTAAACACAGTCATTTTCACACATATCTATCTTAACATTTACCTTTCAATGATTTTTTTTTTATTCCTTTCACCATTCCATGGCATTTCCCACACAATTTGAGATATTTTCAGTGATTTACCTCTAAAATACCTCTCTCATAATTTACCATTTCTGTAGAATTTAGCTGCAAGATCCTACATCCTCACTGTGACCTAAAGGGTTAGCTTAACAGGCACAAGAGGCAATGAGAGGCTTTAAAAAGACAGCATTTGCTGAAAGTGGGATACTTCAGCTAAGTGAAAAGTACATTGGTCATTTATGAACCCACACGTTAACCAGTCTGAAGCATTTCCAGTGAACACCAGTCTGCAACATTGAGTTTCTAAGATAGTCTAGAAAAGATAGTCTAGAAAGCTGGTATCTCCTTTCAAAAAAATCTAATCTTAAAACCTCTCTGAAAAGCTTAGGCTTCACCACACATCCAACATATCAAAAGGTTCCCACACATCCAATCACAATTTGAAACACTGAGATACAACTCAAGTTGTTAGCCACATTCCATCTGTCATCCTAAAAAAAAATCCCAGAAATTCTGACACTACAGTTCTCCTCCAGAAGTTTCATTACAAAGTAAAGAAATTTTAGTGGTACACAACTTTTCAGACATACAAAGTGTCTATCTCTAAGTCCACATTTCCAACATTGTGAAGGAATTTCAGGTTTCTGGGGACAACAATAGTGTTACAGTAATGAAGCCTTACCCAGAAAAGTGCTGAAACACATCTTTGCTCCTGTTCTATACTTTGTTGGTGCTCACCTTACACATTCTCTGAAAAGAGGTTAGTTTGGTGTTGCTAATCGTTACGACTACTTCAAAACAAAATCTGGAGATTTATGATATTCGACAGCTGGGTATTGCAAAAGCTAATATAGCTAGTTTAATCCTAAGAACTCCCTAAAAATCAACATCCAGGAAAGCAACAATACAATTCAAATACTGCACTACCAATGTTCATGAAAACAGACATTTATATTTTCTTATACAAACAAATATTGGATATCTATGCTTTCACACTTTCTTGGACCCCAAAAATGGTCCACAATCATTCTCCAAAGAAATAATTTTCTGCTTTTTTCTTTTTTGTTACACTTTGCATACAAGCAGTAACAAACCATCATGAAGCCATCACCATTTATCTCAAAAAGACTGTTTTGGTTTTTTATAAAATATACTATGCACCAAGAAAGTGATCAATTAAAAATTGAGTGCTCCACAAAAATATTTAACTGACGTTTCTGTTGATCCGCCTTTGCATTTTCTTCCGAGAATAGCCCAGAAGCAACACTACCCAGTTCGTTTAGAGAATTTCTGAGCTTCCCCTTGACCAACTACAATGATCAAAAAGAAATCATAATCTTATTTTGCTTTCAAGCAGCTCTTGCCCTTTGCCAGAAATTCATCAAAAATACAGGCTACTACGGAAGTAAGTCGAGGAAACCTTGTCATTGCCAAGTACATATAAGAAGACTCAAAACATGAAACATGACAAAAATATTTTCAATCAATCCTAAAACTGGAGAAAACAAATCTGATCACAAATAAAAGAGCAATCACATTACAAACAACAACAATAACAAAAAAAAATATTTCAATATCACAGTAATATTTCCTATGTGGATCTGACTAATCATCGCCACATATATCCCAGGCATCACACAAACTAAATTAAACTGAGAAGATAACAAATGCATCATAGTGGATAAAAATGTAATAAACACCATAAGAGACACAGGTGGAAGAACATATGTCATCTTTGGAAGCAATACACAGGCTGGTTGCTTCACCTTCTTGGAGGGGTGACCAACCCACTCTTTTTCTGTTAGTCATCCTTCAGAAGTCTGCAACAATCATCTTTCTAAAGCAAGAAAAATCACCTCAAGCATTCTTTTACAAAAACACGCATGCTGAATAGCTAATTCTCTAGATATCAGGTATGTTTGGCATTCTAAAACACCTGAAAGTGCTTACTTGATATTTGGCTGCTTAGAATGTGGGCCGCTCCTTCCTTTGCCACCATTCTACAGTATTCAGAGCAGGCAAGAAATAGCAGTGATAACTGGCATTGACAGTTACATCTTATACATTCATCAGAATTTGATCACCAGTAGTTTAGGAGAGTGGAAGCACCACACATAGAATACAACAGATAGTAAGATGCAGCTTAACCATGTAAGTATAATGAATATAAGGTATTCAAACACTAACAGAAGTTAAAAGGAAGCCAGTGCTAAGGAAGACTAGAAACAATTTTTAAGGGAAGGAATTCTGTTTTGGACAGTAAGGTGGGAAAGTACAGGAGATACCCCTGCATGCTTTCTCCTTCATGCTCTTAACGGAAGGAAACCATTTCAGTAACTGAATCCTCTACCTACTGGCAAACGGGGTGTGTTTTAGTTCCAAGACCGAAGACACTTTCTACTCATAAATCCATCTTCATGAAGAAAAACTCCACACAATTAGAAAGCTGAAGTACCTGATCTCAATGCTAGAGTGAGGAAGGAAAATCAGATGGGATCATTTTCCACATTCAGGAAAACAACGTATCAGCCTCAACCAACTGAGCAGGATTAAAGTAGGAGCTATTAAAAGATAACGGCAGCCAAGTCTCCTACAAACCTCTCTAAACACACTTTCTCCAACACACAAGCAACCTTTCAATCCTCAGCACGACCTGTCAAAATTACTTACTCCAACTGTTTTCTGGAGTTGATATACTATCTACTCTCAAATGCCATTTCTGAGAGAACGATGAGGACAGTCCATATACTTGCATTCTCTTTCACTAGCAAAATACTACCTCTTTACATTTTCACTTCAAGTTTTAGAGGTGATAAAAATGTGTATTTGAAGACATAATACAAATGAACTAGCACGACACGAACAGCAAATAGGAAATCTCTCACTTCCTAACTGGAAGATCTAGCACAACCTGAGTGAATTCACAGAAGACGCAGCATAGAGTTTCTCCATAGTTTAAACAGCTCGTTTCAGCCTGAGCTGAGGCCATATAATCTCACGGACCGCCCTTACTAATCCTCTGGAAAATTGTGCCCCTTTTACTTACGGGACAGAAAGTCACCACCCTTGTGCGCACACACAGAGTTTACTAGAGAAAAAGTTGAATTATTTTCAAAGAAAAATAACAGCAGTGGACACGGTTGTTTTAAAGCATTGAAAAGACGTGTAAGTGTGCTATTTTCACACACCTTTTAACACTGTCACCGCTCAAGCAGATGAGACCGTGAAAGAGCAGGAGCTAGGAGAGCCTTCGTTCTTCCATCGAGCAGGTACACACCAGCCGGCAGGAAAGCAAGATGGCAAACGGCCCGGCCAGGCAGGCACCTGCGGGGCACGGAGCAGACACGGGTGCTGTGGGGGCCTCAGGCCGGCACACCCGCGCGAGCCCTCAGGGAGCACAGCGACGGCCGGGCCGGGCCCCGCCACCGCGAGCAGCACGCACCGGCCCCCGCCCTCCCGTACCCACGCTTGGGCCAGGGCGTTCCCGCCCCGCCCGCCGAAGAGCGGAGGGACGGGCGGGGCGGCGCTGCTCGCCCGCCCGCATTCAGGAGTGCCAGGGTAAACCGGGCCCGCCCGACTCCTTCCTCTTCTCGGGCAGCTGCTGCGGCCGCGAGGGTCGGCCCTTGCTGAGGTAGAGAACGGAGCCTGTCGCCAGGGTAGCGGTGCTATTGATGGAGCGGGCGGGGAGAGTCCTGTTAGGAGAATTCCTGGAAATTCCCCTGGCTTTGAGGGATTGTTTTAGGGGTGCCTATAGAGACACGAGGTGGGGACTGGACGCGCTGCTCTGACACAGCCATCTGTGAAGGGAACTGGGCCAGGAGGGTTGTCAGGCTTCCTCACGAGAAGTGAGTCTGGGAGGACACTTCCAAATCTCCCCTGTCCCTGGGTCTGGAAAACAATTGACCATAGGGCCGAGGTTTCTCCCCGCGCCCTGTAAAGAGCAGATGAATCAACGCTGGGGAGTTCTACGATTTCCCGAGGCGGGAGGAGGTCAGTAACAGCATCTTCCCTCAGGGCAGGGCGGCGGGGAGGCCGGGGGCGGTGGGGCCAGGCATGAGACATAGGATCTTTTCCGTCCTCGACTTCGCCACAGGGAAATGGAGTGGCGGTGGTGGCAAAGCGATTTGATGGAGGGGGGCACTTTCCCCCCTTCCCCGCCCTTGCAGGGAGGGAGGCGCGGAGAAAGACCTGCGCTCGGTAGATATGCCGGGAAAGGGTTGCATACGAGGTGGCCGCACATAGCGGACGGGGAGGCAGGAATCGGATATACAAACAAATCCTAAACAAACAAACAGTTAAGGGAAAACCCTGATTTAAAAAGCCAAGCAGAAAACTAACCCTGACAAGTAGGATTTGCCCTCCTCTTGACTGCACTTATTGGCCCTGCTTATTTGCAACGAGCTTGTATCTGCAAACGCAAGTGGTTGGTTGATGTGTCCATCAAAAGGGAAATATCAATTCGCCGCTTAGGGAGTAGATTCCCATCTATCCATCACAAGGCTTAGCAGGTAGCCGCCTAGAAATCAATCACATACTAATACAAATATATATGTATATTCCTTCTCCATCACATTACTGTCTAGGTCTCAGCAAAAAATATATGTATCTTTGCTGAATATGTGCATGTATTTTTATCATATTGTCCAACCTAAAATGATCTTTTAAAAAATGTTTTTTTAAAAAAGATAAATCACAGAGCATCATAAATTAGGGATCCTAGTAAGTATTCATTAATTATATAACTGGCAAATAATATTCTTTTAGCTCCTGGTCTCTATTTGCCAGCCACTAGAAAGGAGCAGAAATCTCTCACCTTTTTCCTGACATGATTTTTCAAACACCAAACATTACCCAGTATTTAGGTATAAAGCTAGGAACTGCCAAAGCTCATCAATTCTATTTTAGAAAACTTCATCAACAACAAGAATATTTTTAAACAAACAAAAAAAATGCTCTTATGGCTGCTTTTAATAGAAATTGCAAGCAAGGTTTCTGGTTGTCGATTCTGTAGGGAGAGGCACTCTGTTACCAAAATAAGCTGTGCACTTGGTCCCATTTATTATAATGTATTTCTAAAGCAATATAAAATGCCTGTTCTGCAAATTCAGGTACAGTTTCAGCTACCAGACAGTTGTAGAAAGCAATATATAGCAATTTTCTTAATCATAATAAATTTACATTCATCTATTACAGCCATATTCTAGTTTTAAGCTTCTCACCTTTCAAATCATTGCATCTGTCTTTCCGTCCTCACATGGATTTTACAACATCACGTTTAGCTGACATCTCATTTGCGCGGAGGAAGGCGGCAGCAGGGAGAGCTGGAGCAATCGAGTCTCTATGAGGGGAGGAAAAGAGGGAACCTGCTGCAGTCGGGGGAGGCTTCCTTGCTCCTGTCCCTCGTCTTTCTGTCCCTCAGCTAGTCTCCCTCAGTCAGCTGCGAGCCTGGATGTCTAGGTTGCCAGTCCCTGACTCAACATTCCCAGCATTCCCGAGGAGCTGAGGCTTGATCAGCGCCGAGCGGCCTGCCGCCGGGGGCAGCAGCAGGCTCTGACAGCAGGCAGGGAGCGCAGGCAGCGGCAGCGCACGTACTGCAAGCCCATGGATTTCTCAGAGCCTTGTCTCTGACCGTTCATTGCAAATCCATAGGTTCCAGTCCAGTCCCCACCCAGTAAACGTCTGAAAGGAAAATGTGTTACTCATTGTGCAATAGCCTAAAAATACGCTCATGTACATACAATACGTAAACCTGCAGAGGCAAAATTGTTTTCTTGTCCCTGTCCACCAAAGGCCAAAAATGTTCAAAGCCAGGTGCTTATGAACATGGTATCTAAAATCCATTACTATATGTACATACAAACACACACAAAAATGAAAAAAAAGAAAAAAACAAACAAACCTAAATCTGCGTTTTGGCTCAGGTGTAAAAGTGATTTAGAAAATACTCATATTTGTTTGACAAAAATAGTAGGGGAGGGGGGAAAGGCAGGAAATTAGCTGCTATGTGAAGCCCAAAATCCTCTTTCATCAGAAAATTGCAAACCATTATAAAAACTACTCTTGAAATTTTATTTATTGAGCTTTGTATTATTAGAGGCAATGAGGGAAACTTCTATAAACACCTCTGACTTATCATCCTGAGAACTGAGGGTTTATTCCTCCTCTGATTTTCCGTCTTATTTTTTTTCCAGTTTACTTGCTCTTGATAAAATTATAACTGATCATGCTCAGTCTTTAGCTTCAAAACATCTTCATACCTTACCCTACAGGTAATTTCACAAATGTATTTTATCCACCTTTTCTTAAACTCATTGCTGTAACAATGTGTTTAAGAAGCACTTCAGCTCTGTCATTTTACTGTAACCTGTATTTTGTTCCTCTTGCCCACATACACACCTATACATGCCACTATTAAACATTATTGATGAGAATAGCTTTTATTTGAAATAAAGAATCACAGAATGGCTTAGGTTGGAAGGGACCTTAGAGCATGATCCCTTCACTGCTGTGTCTGAATTATCCAAAGCCAGTGGAAATAGTTTGCTGTCGTGAATATTTATTCAGAGATGCAAATATTCAAAATGGTGCTAGAATACAATTCACAGTAACAGTACAGCAGTTTATTTTCCCAATAACAGTGGATGAGAAGCTGGACATGAGCCAACAATGTGGACTTGCATTCTGGGCTGCATCAAAAGAAGTGTGGCCAGCTCTTAAGAGAAGTGATTATGCCACTTTGCTCTTGTAGGACCTTACCTGGAGTACTGCATCCAGCTCTGGAGCCCTCAGCACAGTAAGGGCATGTACCTGATAGAGCAGGTCCAGAGGATGGCCACTAGGATGATCACAGGGCTAGAACACCTCCCCTGTGAAGACAGGCTGAGGGAGCTGGGGTTGTTCAGCCTGCAGAAGAGAAGACTCTGGGAAGACCTAATAGTGACCTTCCAGTACTTGAAGGGAGCCAAACAAAAAGACTGGAGAGAGACTGTAGTGATAGGACAAGGGGCAATGGTTTGAAATTAGGGAAGAGTAGATTTCAGTTGGATGTTAGAAACAAGTTCTTTACCATGGGGGTGGTGGAACGCTGGAACAGGTCACCCAGGGAGGTGGTTGAGGCTCCATCCCTGGGGATATTCAAGGTCAGGCTCAACGAAACACGGAACAACCTAATCTAATGGAGGATGTCCCTGCTTACTGCAGGGGTGGTGGACTAGATGACCTTTGGAGGCCCCTTCCAATTGAAACCATTTATGATTCTCTAATACTAGGACATACTTTTAGAATATGTCTACCTCAGCTTTAGTTACAATATGGAGCAAGTATTTTTCCAAGTTCAAAGCAATGGAATACACTACAATTAAAATGCAAACTTCAGTTGCCTTTCAAACCTGCATATTTGCTTGAAGACATTTCTGTTAAAATAGTTACAAAACCATGGAAATTATGGACAGAGAACATCTGTTCCCGAAGAAACTGACAAGAAGGGAAGTGGTTTTGTATACAAATAATTCCACTTGATCCAAAAACCAAACAGAACATACTCTTGAAGAGTTAACAAGTCTGCAACTGTAAGAACATTGATAAATACTATAAAATGTAGGTCACTACACAGAATGCTTGAAAGCACAAGAAGTGTCCATTTTCAGAAGTTTAGTGCTTAATTTGGATTTGGTGGGCAATATCTTACAGACCAGTCTCAGTACAAAACTTCTGTTCCAAGTGGTGTCAGCTGCTGACAATTTTTTGAACAACATATCACACATCCCCATCTAGGTGAAAAGACAGGAACACCAGGTTCTGCTTTATCTTTTTTGTGACTCATTCACTGGCAAAGGTTATTGGCCTTGTGATAGCCTGCAAAAGCCAGGATCACTCCAGAAAAGTACCAGCCGCCTAAGAATCTACTTTCCAAGGAACACTCATTGTGAGAACACACCATCAAGTTACCATAAGGTTACAACAATATTGCAAGGAATTAAGCTTGCTATCAGTCATAAAATTTTGTAGCAGAATTAATCAGATGATCTTGGAGCGGTAGACTACCTGCAGGGGGACTGTCAGTATCACTAGTGTCAAAGAACAGAATACACCCACTATAGAGAACACCATTTGCTGTAAAGCTTTTTTTTTTTTTTTAAGAGAAAAAAGTATATTTTCATAGAATCATAGAATCAACCAGGTTGGACAAGACCTCCAAGATCATCCAGTCCAACCTATCACCCAGACCTATCCAACCAACTAGACCATGGCACTAAGTGCCCCATCCAGTCTTTTCTCGAACACCTCCAGGGACGGCGACTCCACCACCTCCCTGGGCAGCCCATTCCAATGCCAATCACTCTCTCCGTGAAGAACTTCCTCCTAATATTCAGCCTATACCTCCCCTAACACAACTTGAGACTGTGTCTCCTTGTTCTGTTCCTGGGTGTCTAGGAGAAGAAACCGACCCCCACCTGGCTACAACCTCCGTTCAGGTAGTTGTAGACAGCAATGATATCACCTCTGAGCCTCCTCTTCTCCAGGCTGCACATCCCCAGCTCCCTCAGCCTCTCTTCACAGGGCCCTGCTCCAGGCCCCTCACCAGCTTCGTTGCCATTCTCTGGACACGTTCCAGTACCTCAACATCTCTCTTGAATTGAGGGGCCCAGAACTGGACACAGTACTCAAGATGTGGCCTGGCCAGTGCTGAGTACAGGGGAAGAATAACCTCCCTTGTCCTGCTGACCAGACCGTTCCTGATACAGGCCAGGATGCCACTGGCTGGTCCTGGCCACCTGGGCACACTGCTGGCTCATGTTCAGCTACTATCTACCAGCACCCCCAGATCGCTTTCTGCCTGGCTGCTCTCCAGCCACTCTGTCCCCAGCCTGTAGCACTCCTTGGGGTTGTTGTGGCCAAAGTGTAGAACCCTGCACTTAGCCTTGTTAAATCTCATCCCACTGGCCTCTGCCCACACATCCAGCTTGTCCAGGTCCCTCTGCAGAGCCCATTTTGCCAAACAGTATTCAAAAAGAATACTTAGGAAAATGTGCAGTTCAAGTAAAGGGGAAAAATAATCAAGAGTTTTACAGCTAATCTGCTTACTGTAGAAACAACATCCATGCAAACAGCCTCAGGGTCACATAATCCAAACATTTCCATAATACTCATGCCTTACATTCAAGACAATGCTGGCATCAAAATTCAAAGTATGACTTAAGATTGACTTCTCTGCAGATGACGTAGATTCTCATTTCAATCTAATCACAGGAACATCTGTGTTATCTCTTGTGCCATGATGCAGGTGGGTGCCATAAAGCATAAGATAAGAAAGCCAGATCAGGTGAGTAAAATGACACTTTTCTTTTGATTTTGTTTTAGGAAGTTCTAGTGCATTAACTAATAGACATATCTTTTAGCCAGCTGCTAGAGGAAAGTAGTCTTATAAAACTTAAACCAGAACTTCTAATATGTGTCATGCTTTTATTTGTTTTCTGAAATAGTTTATTTGCTTTCTACCTCAAAAAAGGCAACACATTTGTAGTTCTTTCTGCTTATATTATCAGGAGCTATGAAATTAATGACAACATTCTTCTTTGCAATCAGAGTAAGTTAGGCCCTACACAATTAAAATGCACATGAAATATAGATTTTAAAGTCTGCTATCTTCTTCAGACTATGCTATACCAATTTGGGAAACAGGAAAGTATAAAACATGCTTTTATTGTAATTTTTCTGGTTAGTTATTCTAAGTATAAATAATTCAGAATAACATTAGATAATGTTACTCATTGTCTTCCGTTCATGTGCCTCCTTTTATCCTTACCAGCTCTCCCTTCTCTTCTTACCTGTGATAACACTGTAGCAGCAGCTGGCTCCCTTTCTTGTTTTGGTGAATATGTATGCTGCTCAGTGCTTCATTTTTTAAAAACAGAAATACAAGTAGAAATGGAGCTCAGCCACTGCTGCTGCATAACCACAAGCAAGCAACTGCAGGTATGTGCTTCAAAATCTAAATAAAATGCATTTTAGCTTTATTCCATTGAACCTAGCCCTGATGTATTCCACTGTGCTTCACAGTGGCAGAGTTGCTTTTAGCTTTCATTTTCTATTACAAAAGCCAAGTGAACAACACGAAATAACAGTCTACTTTTATTAAAAATTTATCAGTTACAAATTAATTGTAAAAAAAAATAATTCTGGCATTAATGCATGAAAAACTGAATTACTTTCTTACAAAAATACAGCACGAATAGAAACAATACAAAGACATGAAAATTATTAGAAATATAGGCACTTCTGAAGCAGAAATGTGATGATCTTGCAGGTCAGCCAATTTTATGGTAAAACCCAGAAATATATAAGATAATGCTACATTAGACTGTTATCAAGAAATTGAATCAGTAATTCTTTTTGACCTATGCTGCAGTACAAAGCAAATAACTGTGACAGGAATCTTCATGATAAAAATGCAGTTGTTTATTGCATTCACAAGCACTCCCAGTATTACTTATAATCATCCAGCAGAAGTCACTATTACAAATATTACCGAGATAAATAGGTAAAATAATATTCAAATAAATTAAGGGATGTATTTATTTTCTTGAAAATAAAGTCATGATGGATGATGGTGCTCTTTATTCATATGAATACTTGATTCCCAGCAGGGATCTACTCTGCAAGTTATTTTCATAGTGCAAGTTCTTCCAAACTAGTGAAGTCTGAAAAGAAGACAATTAATGGAATCGTGTGTGAAAACTATTTTCACACTGAATACACCAATTTCTCCAGAAGAAAAGACAGAAAGACAGAAAGAGAGAGAGAGAGAGAAAGAGAAAGAGACAGAGGGGCGAGCACTTGACCCAAAACAAAGGAAAAACTCCAAACAAACAAAACAATTGAAACAAAGTAAGTTTTCTGTTGATTTCAGAATTAGGTCCTATTTGTCTAGTCCATGGAGGTGTCACATCTGACAGTCAGTAACTTGTAGGACTCCTCGCTCTCCTCTTTACCAGTTCAAATATCCACCTACAGATATCTGTCAAATGGAATAATAAAATGGTTTCCACCAAATGTTCATTTACTTTCCTCATGACACATCACCAATCAAAGTCTGCTGTCTTGTTTTTCAAAATCATTAGTGCAATTCATCTATTTTTAATCTAACAGTGACACATGATTTACAGAGGATGGAGGAATGTTACTTGGATACATATGAACACACAATATGCTACTGTGGAATTCATTACAATGCAGTAGTATGTAAAAACAAACAATGAAACTATATTCTTTTCTATAATTGCATAATTTAAGCAATTAATTATGTACTGCACTGCTAATCTAGTCAGGACAGAAATAAAGCTACTCTGGCACATTCTGTTAATTACATTGTTACAAACAGAGTGAAAATAGCAGAATTATTTACTAGTAAACTACTCATCTCTTGCATAAGTTCTTCAGTTACCACATCTCTAAGTGGAGCTACTAATAGGTTTTTATATCAGCTGCACAATATATTTCAGGCACTTAAAGATATCTCTTAGAAAAATTAAAATTCCAGATTTAATATTTTAAGACCAACAATTTTATCGATAGTCCTTTATTTACCTGGTTAGATCTGTTTTCTTGAAACACAACATTAGCGTACATATGACTGTACTCAGTTACTGTACTAGAGCTGCTAAGTGAGCACTAACTAGTAAACTCTTAGATGTTAATTTCTTTTTAATCAGTTTACACACTTCTGAGCCAAAGTCCAATTGCCTTTTCAGTAAGGTTAAAGGTTTTAAATATCTGCCTTACTCCTGTAAAGTAAATCTAGATACTGAAACTTTCACTTACCACCCTCAGCATGAGGCACTTGATCTCTCAGTTGCAGGAAATAGAGATCTTCACAGAACAGTTAATCAAGGAATGGTAGGGATTGAAAGGAACCTGTGAAGATCATCCTAGTCCAACATTCCTGCTAGACCAGGATCACTTAGAGTAAATCACAAAAGAACATGTCCATGGCCAGGCAGGTTTTGGATGCCCCTAGAGACAAGACACTCCACCACCTCTCTCGGCAACCTGTTCCAGTGCTCTGCCACCCTTAAAGTAAAGCATTTTTCTCCTTATGTTTATGTGCCCCTTGTCCTGTCACAGCTTGGTGTTGTCTTTTTTAAGTTTCTGCTTTCTTCATTGCTCCAATTCCACTTTTACATCCTATTCTGCTAGCACAGTTTGATGACTATCTTTCAAACTAAGCAGTTTGTGACTTCAGTAATAGAAACACAACCACATATTGTAACATAAGAATTTATGTACATAAAAATAATGGAGGTCTACATTAAATTGAACCAAGGACAACTTGTTTCTTTAAGCTGTATAGAAATTAAAAAAAAAAAAAGGGAGAAGAAAGGGCTTACAAATTAAAAGAGAGAGGGAGAAATGTTTTTTAATTGTCAGCTTGGCATTATGTAACATTTCCCTACAAATAGGTACAAAATGGTTGCTAATGTGCAGGAATTTCTCCTTGTCAGTCTGGCACTTCTAGTGGACTGCAGATCTCAGCATATGCAATTTGCAAACATAAATATGACTGAAGTGTGACTGTGCAGTAAGGGAGATGGTGGCTCTCACAACATAGTTCTTGCAAATTCAGAGAACTTTTTGTTGTTTTTCCTTCTATTGTTTTAGAAGGAAAAAGTCTGTATATATCATAGAATGGCTTAGGTTGGAGGCGACCTTAGCAACCATCTACTCCAAACTCCCTGCTGTGGGCAGGGACCCTTCTCAACTAGATGCAGCTGCTCAAGGCTTCATCCAACCTGGCCTTGAAAACCTCCAGGGAGGAGACATCCACAACCTCCCTGGGCAGCCTTCTCCCTGTTCTCCCTCAGCTTAAAAACATTCCCCCTTGTCCTATTGCTAGACAGCTCTATGAATAGTCCCTCTATTTTTGTGAGCTTTCTCATTATTTAATTGTATCTATTGGGGGAGTCAAATTTCAAAAAGAAATAAAAACTCAGGAAAATGTCAAACTTTAAAGCTTAGTGGAAATAACTAATAATTTTCTTTCCAGTCAATTCTGGTTATGGATTAAGTATACTGCAGTAACTTTAATTTCCACATACTTTTTCTTCTTTATCATTGAGACATAATCTTAGGAAGAAAACTTATCTGAAACTACTGAAAAATGACAGAAATCTCAAAAGATAGGAAGCAAAAATGAAGCCTATTAGCAGCTGTTGCTCTATCCTTCCCTCACCTTTAAGGATGAAAGAACACGTACACTCTTGTCAGTCCATTCGCATTGAGTAGCACAGTGTTCTTTTGGCAGATGTGAAAAGAAGCAGAAGAAAACCATCATCTATGCTGAATCCATACAGATTCTGAACTCCCAGAAAAATCAAGTGAGAGAAACAAATAGAAATACTGGTAAAATTCTGTAATGACATTACAAGCTGGAGGAAGAAATAGCTATGAAGAATTTCTATACATTTATCCGAAGCAGAGAAGGTAAGAAAAAAAACAATGGAAAATCTCACAAATAGAACTTATTTCCATTGTACTAAACCCACTTCTTGCTCCTTCAGGATGTAAAGCATCTATATACAAGTGAACTGTAAACTATAAATGACAAGATTTTTCATGTTGGGATAATGCACTGAATTTATTCTGAAATCTTCAGGGCAATTGGAAAGCAAATATGTATAGCAAAAGGCAGCCAAGCTAACCATATGTTACAGCAGCAGCAGCCACTATGAAGGGAAGAATAAATGCATTAACAACTGAAGTATAGCTCAATTAAAGATTTTTGTAAACCATAAAAGATCAGACTACAATACAGAGCATGATCCCTGAACAGACTGTACTACTAGTGTTGTGAGAGAAATGTGTATAACCATCTTTAATATGAATGGAGGAAGCAGAGAGATACTGGAATAAAACAGGAGGTAATGTTTACAACAGCTGTATTTTTAATAACGTTTCTCTGCTTCTTATTTATGTGTACTTAGATTTCTCTCCTCCTTACTTAAATGTACCTTGGATTTTCCAAAATGTACTTTTACTTCCTGCATTCATTTTTTTTTAATACCTTGCCCAGACAGCTGTGAAGAGGTGTACATTTGAAAATGACCAAATGTATTACCTTTCTGCACAAACCTTACCTCACTGGAAATATTTTGCCTGCTTCTTTCATGCAGCTAATAGGATTCATGGTTTTGGTGTTTTTGGAGTTGCACTTTTAGGATCCTAAATAGCACTATGGCCTGTGCTTGACAGACAGAAGGGTTCATTTAGAAATGAGAAAATCTCAGCAAAACTACTCTGTTGTCTCTGGAGAGAAAGAAAAACAAGACCGCAGGAGCATAACTAGAGAAAACGAAAGTATTTTTCTAAATTTTACAATTATTTCATTTATAACAGTTTACAATTACTCTAGCTGAGTGAAATAGATCTTCATTTCAGTGTTCTTGTTGTAGAGCGCAGATTATGGTGATCCACAATGTATTATAAGGAATAGAAGTGAAGAAAGATGATCAGGCTTAAAAAGGATTTAGTCCAGCATAGCAACAGATACTCAGGAACGTTAAGGTGAGTTCAGCTTGTTTGCACATAAAATCACTAGATCTTCAAGATCTCCAACACTGCATGTTTAGCACTCATTGTTGAGTTTCATATCATATGCCTAGGTAAGGAAAAATGCCAAATAGCAGAGATTCTGGTTACAGTCCTTCTTGCCAGGCTCCTACTTGTGCAGGACCAAAGGGTGTCCAAAAGCTATGAATATTTGTTTCAGGTCCTTCTCAAACATTGCTCCATGAAGCACTCTGGTTGTATTCTAGTACAGATTTTCTTTTTGTTGCCAAGCTACATTCTTTACTTCTTGAGAAGCTGCAGGTTGTTGATTTCTCATAGTCCTCTTCTTCCTCCCAATTTGTTTGATAAACACAATGCAGCAGCAAAGGCAGCCATGAAACCAAATGATGCTATTTGGCAGTTACCTCCTGGTGTGATGAAGCCAGCAGGGGTATAAAGCACTAAAGAATTACTTTAAAAGAAGCATAATTTTCTTTAATATTGAGAAGTGATTATCTTCAGATAATACTTGCAATCAGCACCCAGCATGTGTGGCAGCCACGTTCTGGAAGACAAATTTGGCTGCTTGAGAGAGTTCAGCATAAAGCAGAAAGTTGAAGTACTGTGCCTTTCCTACACCAAGTTATTAAAAGACACATCCTGTATGCTACTGAAGCTTCAACTGTGGTGTTCTGAAATCACATAATTTTTCTATAGAACAGAAGATAGTTAAGATCTGCATGTTGGTATTTTATATTTAAGCTGTGGTCATCAAACCCTCCTTTATTAAAGAGCATGCATCTTACACGTGATTTTTGCACATTAGCTTGGAAAGTAAAATACTTTCAGAGGCATAGAAATTACTAAGATACATTTAAGTAGAACAGGAAAAAAATGAAGAAATGAATGACAGAGGTGTAGGAAAGACTGAAATTAATACTGCAATAATTAGAACTTTTATTTGTAAAAAACAAAAAAACCCAGCATATTGCAATGGAATTATGGTTGTGGACATAAAACAGATACTGGAAGAAAAAGTGAAAACTACTGAGTTTCTGATGAAGAACTTTTTATTATTTGAATTCAAACAATGATCAGCACTTTTAATAGCCTATACCTAACTCTGGCAGGCATTTTTAATGGAATTCAGGGTAGATTGCTATTTACTTCTTATACTACAATGGAAAGTGTTCCAATATCCCCAGGGCATACCTCCTGTGCTCAAAAACTAGATTCACTGTTTCTACCTATTCTGGCACTATCAGTGCTATTTGTTGTTATAAAAACATAAAGTGAAGATTAATTCATTTCAAATACTGAATCTCTCAACATTTTGTCCTCTCTTTTCATGACAAACATTCATTTTCTGCTCTGATTTAGAAGGGAAACTATAAATATGTAGTTTAGGTTTTATATTTTCTCACTGCTCATACCATAGTCTTCTCTCATCTGACAACAGGATCAACAGGGAAGTAGCTACTTCTTTTGAGGAACTGCATCTTCATATAATGCTGCAGATTGAGTTTTGATGCAGTCTCTTCTTGGTCTCTCAGAACTAGAATTAGCTGATCTTTGCTCTGCCAGTTACCAGGAAAAAAAGTAAATCTCAGCCACAATGACAGAAATAAGGACATAATTTGATATGTATTACTTCAGGAGCAATGCCAGGCTTAGCATTCCTTGCTATCCACCTATTCAATGATCTTCCAATTCATACATGGCTCTGCAGCACAGTTTTTTTTCAATTATGACAACATAGCTATTTGTATGGTTATATGGTGAAAATCACAGAAGTGATCCACTGAAAATTACTCCTCCTGTTTCTCTTTCCTTTTTTTATGCCTATGAAAACTTTTTAGTCAGATCAGCTCTCAGTACAGCTCCACATATGACAGGATGAAACACTTGTATTGACACACAGGAAAGAATAGAGTAAGTGAAGGTATAAGGTCTCCATTGAATATTTTAATATAGTAAAGAAACTTCTTTCTATCACCACAGTAAGAAATGTTGGCTTAGTTGTATAAGAAAGCTTCTCATGTCTGATAGTATCAGGCTACAATCTTTCTAGTTGAAAGTTCAGACACTAGAAACCAGAATATTAAAAAAAAAAAAAAAAAAAAAAAGGGAAAGAGATCCCATTTCAGAGTGCAGATTGATATAATGATCATGTTGCCCTCTGCTGCTCTACTGATAGAAGCATATTCTTTTTACAAATACAGTAAGTACACTTCTAAAATGTATTTACATTTCCAATTTTATTTATACTTTCAACCCGTTCATGAGTCATAATTTGAGTAAGTATATATCCAAATTACTGTTTATATTAAATACATATCTAAGGAAAAGGAACATTTCTTATGTAGAAAATGCCATCATACAGTTAACTGGATAAATTAACAGTATACTGAAATAGCGATTTAAAATTTTGTATTTAACATTAGTGTAATTTTAGTAAATAATCCTTAAGTATGTAGTTGAAGAGCCTCTCTGGGTATTAAAGCCATTGTTCTTACCTGATCTCTGTGGTAATGTGGTAACAAATTAAAGATCCAGCAAATACTGTAGAGCTTGTACGTAGAGTAACATTTAGACATCTGGTTTTGCCATCTGATGAAAAGAAAAAAAAAATCTATTTATTGATTAGTCTGAGTTGCCTATTGTAGGAATTATTATCATTCTGTTCACTCAGATACCAGCTGTTTCCAGACATCTTTTGGATGACCTGTTGTTATTTAGAGGTGATGTGTCCTCATGACAGTAGAGTGTATCTATGTTTTTTTTTATTTGCATTGTGATAAGCATTAGATCCTGGAATTTAGCAACTCCAACAACAAAAATGGCATATTACTTGTAGCAGGGGACTTCTTGCCAACTGATTGTATCAGTAGGTCTCCCAGCTTCTGTCACATTCAGCCTATTGGTTGTTTGGTTTATAAATACAAACACTGCCACAAATCCAGAATATTTTCAGTCTAAACAGGGATAAAGTGTAACAGATGGATGTAGAAGACAGATGGAAGGAGGGAATAGAAAGTCTTCTCTGCCACAATCCGTATCATACTCAAGGTAAAAATATCTCTGTTTCTGAAGCACCCATAAAATAGTTTTTGATCTTGGAGCTCACATAAATAAGTTGCTGATGAATTGTTAAGCAGCTTCAGCCCTTAGAGAGCCAACAGTCCCACAGTTCCTATTTTTCTCCTTTTGTTTTTATTCTTCACCCATAACAATCAATTCTAAGTGTCACAGCCATCATCTTTTCATTCACCAAACCAAGATTCAAATGTGTAAATGGTTTATAATATTAATGAGCTTTCAAGTGGCCTTAAAATTTTAGTTTAATTCCATGGTAATGTTACTTGGCTTATTCAAAATTTACAAGTATAGAAAGGTCATTTAGCAGTGAGACACTGGAACAGGTTGCCCAGGGAGGTCTTGGATGCCCCTTCACTGGAGGTGTTCAAGGCCAGGTTGGATGAGGCCTTAATGAACCTGGTCTAATGGAAGGTGCCACTGTCAGTGCCAGGGGGGTTAGAACTAGATAATCTGTAAGATCCCTTTCAACACAAAACATTCTATGCATCTATGAAATTTAAGTGCTCTTGGCATGCTCCTTAGCATGAAAGAAGAAAACACAGTAACTATTTTTTTTTTTTTAGGGAAAGAAATGGAAGTAAAGACATACAGACAACAGATGTTGACCTCTTCTGTACAGTAGCTGTCAGAGGTGATATGTGCACAGAAAGGCCTGGATAAGGAATCCATTTCCAAATAGTTTTTGTGCAAAGCTTCACTACTTCAAGATGTCAGTTAGTTAAATAATTTATGAAATATTTTATATCATACACACAAAGAACCTTGTAGCCTTTCTGATAGTATTATTTTCAGTATTTTGCTTCCCCTTAAGACTGAACAAAAGGACTTATTTTCCTTGATAAAACAAAAAAAAAAGCTCACCTCTTACAATTATCCAAAAGTCATGTTGCATAATGCCATGTCCCCACAGAGATGAGAGCAAAGTGCATTTTTCTGTGTTACTGAAACAAGAGCAATGTATGTGCTATGAAAGTGAGATGCCACTTAAAGTATAATATAACATATTAAAGAAAAATCGTATCAAATGGCTTATTTTGCAACTGGAAGAAAAAAGTAGGGAGGTTAAAAGGTTGCACCTCAATTACTCAGGAATAGCAATTAATGTGTTTCAGCTCCTGACTGTTTCAGAGACTACTTTTGCACATTCCGTGAGCACTTCTTACACTATAGTAGTAGCACACCATCTATCTAGCTCTACATTTTAGCTCCTTAAATACAAGTCAAAAAGCACACACACTTGGCCAAGAATAATCACATCAAATTTCAGGGAAAATATTTTTAATCACTGTTAGAAACAGAAATAGTCGTGAGTCTGTCAACATTGCAGCCTCTTTTTTGCAACTGTACTGATACTCCTTAGAAACTTCATTTGGTTTGGCAAGAATCCCATTAAACTCAAGTTATTTTCTATTTAGTCGGAATAAAAGTGACAAAATTTGGCTCATTCTCACTATGATACAATAATGTGTACTTCTGAATTACCACATTGTTAAAGCAGACTCAATTAAGCCATGAGGTATGACATAATATTATAGCATGCCATTTAAGAAAGTGACAAGTTTTTATTACTTGTAAAGATTTGCAGAAGTATGAAGCAATTTCTTGCAGATACTGGAATAATTGCTGAAAAATTTCATTTGTTCACAGAATCACAGAATGTTAGAGGTTGGAAGGGACCTCGAAAGATAATCTAGTCCTACTCCACCTGCCAGAGCAGGATCACCTATACCAGGTCACACAGGAATGTATCCAGGTGAGTTTTGAGTATCTCCAAAGAAGGAGACTCCACAACCTCCTTCGACCTCCTGTTCCAGTGTTCTGTCATCTTTACAGTGAAAAAGCTTTTCCTCACGTTTACATAGAACTTCCTATGCCTGAAATTCCACCTACTGCCCCTTGTCCTGTCATTGGGCATCACTGAACAGACCCTGACTACATCATCTTGGCACTCACCTTTTACATATTTATAAACATTAATGAGGTCACCCCTTAGTCTTCTCTTCTCCAAGCTAAAGAGTCCCAGCTCCCTCAGTCTTTCCTTGCAAAGAAGATGTTCCACTCCTTTCATCATCTTTGTGGCTCTGCACTGGACTCCCTCAAGTAGTTCCCTGTCCTTGAACCAAAGGTCCCAGAACTGGACACAATATCTGAGATGCAGCCTCATAACCACATCCTAGGGCGGGAGGAGAACCTCACTCAACCTACTAACCACATCTCTTCTAATGGCATTGGCCTACTTGGCCACAAGAGCATATTGATGGCTCATGGTCATCCTTCCATCCACTAGTATTTGTTCCAGAATATAATACAGTAACACTTTCACCTTGTAGGAGTACCTAAGAATTGTTGCAGGAGAAAGACTAGACTGACTACATGCAGTATGCAACATGATGATTTGTCGTTATGCCTGTCATCACAAGTTCAGTGTCCTCTTATGGTAGCAACATAAACACATTTTTCTTTGAAGTGCAGAACACTTGGAAAGCTGTAGCCCAACATTTTTATCCCCTTTTCTTAATAAAGCTCATTTGGCTGTTCAAAAGGAATATCCTGGGGTAGGGAGTGGAATTCAGTGTAGTTCACCATAGTTTCAGTTTCATCTGAAACCATTCAGATGGTTTTTCAGCCCAATTAATTTCTGCAATTATTTATTTTGGTCAGAGGTGAATCTACTACTGCTTTGTTTAACTTCTTAATGCACCATTTAGTCAGCCAAAGATTTACGAAGTACTGTACAAAATATCAAAGAAACCCTGGGAAATCCTGGAAATGGAGCTGCTAGGACAGAATTTACAAAGCTACAGAAATCTACAAAGTTTCATCTATTGCAAACCATAATTACAACTGTGAAATCCTGAAGGAAAGCAAAAACTGTAACAAGGCTTTGCGTATGTGATATTTTTCACTATCACATATAACTCGTAATGTTAACAGGATTTTTGAAAAAAACACATATACAATTCTGCTTGTCCAGCAGAATTCTTCATACAGTTACAGGAACTTTAGAAAATGGCAAGGAAAGGGACAAACATATCCTTCACAGCTGATTTCTCAGAGCCATCCAATTTCTAACTAATGCTGCCACTCAAGATGCTGATTACTGTTATTTTTCTGATACTCCAGAGCTCCATTTATTCCCTGTAAAGAAATAAGCACCTTCGTACCTGCCCTCACTTCCCCAGCTGAGTCAGTATCAAGCTTCCTGTACAATTCCTGAAAGTTAATTTTAAAAATTGGAAGCCACAGAAGCTCAGAACATACCTTTAACTTTTCAGCTGTAACCCACTGAAACATGAACTTTTTCTTTCTATCAGGGCCTCCTTCGAATAGTCCTTTTGTCTGCGTTCTACGAATCAGAATGGTTCCAATTTTGAACAAATCTTCTCCCAAGAAGACAAATATGTTACAAAGTGATGGAAATATAATTAGTAGCATTCATTTGTTAAAGCTGTAATTTTCTGCTGTATTTCTGCAGCTGGTTTAATTGTTTTCTCTGCATGATGATTTGTCCAGGACCTGACAAACATTCCTTAATTAACTGATATACTTGGTGTTATCTTAGGGATTTTTAACAACTGATGGACATGTTTTTCCTCAAGGTAAGTTGCACTTTAAAAGTATATGTATTTAAAAGAAGAATAAAGAAGGGGAGAAAGGTATTGGCATAACATCTCATTGAGTGCTTGCTCAGAAATACTCAGTGGCTTAATCCATTTTTGGTACAAAAATTACTTCACTTTCTCCCTTTTCTCCACTCTCTTTGCCTGCTTATTTTAGGTTTAAGAAGATATTTTAAAAATTTAAAGTAAAATATAGTTTTACTTTATCAGTGTTCAATGTACTAGTTTTTCCTCGCTTTATGATAAACATCTTTGATAGCAAGTATAAATAAACAAAATTACTGTATTAATTATTTTCCACTATTTCATGCTGGGTTTTGTTATTTTAATTTAGCTTTCATTAGTGTATGTTTAAGTCCATACTGACTGATTTCTTGTGAGGATAGTTTCTGTGGTCCTTACACCAGGCACTTTACATCTGCTGTGGTTATTACTTGTATTACATTAAACGCTTCTGCTATGTGGCAGAACTTGGTCAGTTCACATGAGATGGTTACTATGGATGAAGAATACACCAGTGCAACTACACTCTCTACCTAAAAGAAGGTTCCTTCAAGAGAAGTAATGTATCTGTCAGGCTATTGGCTTTTTATGAAGGGGAAAATGGAAAATATTAGAAAAAAATATCAGGCTAATTAACCTAGAACAAAATCTTCTACCTGTCAAAGGATAATCCTGAGATGCCTGCCACGTCTTGAGCACATCATGGGCTGATAAAATGCAGAGAACCTACCTAAACTCCCTGCTGTTCAGTGAATTTCTGCCTAGGCATTTAAGACTATTTTGAGTTCTCTGCAGCTTGCAAATTGTACTGAACAGTTGTCAGATTTCTGCATAATGCATTTCAGTCAAGACTTGAGAAGAAGATCATTTGTAAGTATTTTGCAGGAGATGCTTTCCTGACAAGACAAAAATGTTAAGTGGTAATCTTAGCTCTTTATATAGTTTACAATAAAACACTATAAAAACACACTTTTTTTATTTTTGAGAACTAGCTACATCCTTCAAAATAAGCACTCAATTGGTTGACATCAGTAATTTTTTTTTTTTAATTCCAAACTTGATGGTACATATTAGCATTATGTAATTAACATTCTAATCTTGTTACCAGGAAGTACGGCTATTTTGATGCAAGGTTTAGTCTTCCTCAGCATTTGATGGGGAATACATTTGTAAGAAATATGACTTGACTCTTTGGTGACAATCACTGTGTATTATGGTACAGTACCATGAGGTTTTATTTCTTTGCTAGTAAGAATGTAGAAAGAAAACCTGTTAAAAATCTGCAGCTACTTGAGTACTTAGAACAATCCATTCTTTGCTTACTGTGTAGTATGTTCTAGTTCTTTGTACCAATTACATATAAATTCTTTTTTAGTCACATAAATTTTGAAATAAGTTTTGTGATGGATTTAGGTTTTAAAGCAAGATGGCCACGTGAAAAAACAGAACCAAAAGTGACTGCAGTGAGAACCCTGTTTAGCTATGTGCAATTTCAAAGTGCCACAAGCCATGTATAGACAACAAACATGCAACAAGTACATTTGTCTTTCTGAAGGAAGGCTTACTTCAAAAAACGCTTCTGCCAAAAGAGGCTACTGGAATATTTGGTTAAGTATGTAGGAATTGTTCAGAGATTACAAAAAGTGCTGCATGCAAAGGTTAATAATATTCATAGGTGTGCATGAGATTCCCCAATATAGAAAATACTTTACAAATACTTAAGACAAATGCTATAAAGCCCAATAAGCTAATTCAAGAGTTTATCTCAATAGAAAAGCAAGATTCACTATTGTTTTGATATAGTGCATGTCCACTGGAGCAACAGCCATTTCAGCCACCCAGGAATTTGGCTGGAACCCAATCAAACTGACAGAGTTGAAGGTTACATAAGGAAAAAGAGTAGTGTAGGCTTTGATTTACGTAAATTTGGGTGGCTTACTCCCAAGTTCGTATTCCCACTTTAATGTTGTTCAGGAACGCATATGCAGTAAGGATATACCTCCCTTACATTCTTTATGTGATGGTTGGTGGTGTAAACAGTGCACATTTCAGAATATAAAAGTACCAATATTCCACATAACAGTCACTGCAAGGTATCAGGTTATACAAAGCCAATGCCTACTAACACAATCTCAAACTGTAATTTAAATTCATAAATATGAAGGGAGGAAACGTGTAACGCACCACCCTGAGAACAAAACTATGGTATGTGTGGTCTGCACACTGACCACAAAGACAAGTCTCAGGAACCACACTCCTCTTTTACACAAATATACTTTAGAAATACTCTTAGTGTGTAGTAATCTATCAGATATAAATTCTAATTTATGGACATGACTTAAGGTCCTGTTTGAACTACTCCTTTAAAATCAGAACATGCAGTCCTGCATCATCTGGAGTGGCAATAAGTAACTGCTTTTCTTGAAGGCCTGCATTTGATATCAACAGTGAGCTTATTTGGCATACAGTTCATGTGTTTGTTTCATTAATTGTCAAGTATGCTAGCTAAAGATTAACAGCATCTCATGCTGGCATTTGATTATATAAAGTTGAAAGTTACTCTTCATCCTTTTGCTTTTAAAGGAAGCAATCAAAAAAACAAGTCTAAAAAGTTTCATTTATGCTCCCTAAAAATGTATTGGAAGCAAGGGCAAAATTGTTTAGTTTCCCATTTAACTTCTGAAGACTGAAAACTCAGTGTGAATTTGAACTTGTCCAGTAAGACAGCTTCATGTTCTGATGGCTGCAGTTCTTCAGCAGTCATCTTTTTTTCAGTATTTACATGTAGAGCATTTGCATAAAGCTTCTCTTTAGTTCAAACTACTAAATGTTATTAAGAAAAATTAAACACACCTTAAGGACATTCCTGATTTACTTTACTGTATCTGCAATGGATGAATATCCCAGAGAAACTACACACAAGTATAAAGACAACAGATGCTGATTTGTCTGTCATTAGAGGATTCACTTCCTGTGAATGCTATGTTAGTGGGAAAAGGTTTGCTAATCCCTTCTCCAAACACTAAGTTAAAATCCAAGTATTAATGGACTCAAATCATGACTGCAGTATATTGAACTATTTTAAAAACACTCCTTCATGCAGCAACAATACCAAATATAGATCTGGCTACATTCCATATCCAAGTCCCAAAGAAATGTGCTCTCAGGTGACCCTCTTGGATCCAGTACTGTAAATGCATTTGTAAACCCAATCCCAGGCCAAAATCCCATTGTCCTAGTTTCCATAAGCTATCATGAACAATGTTGAACTTAATCATTGTGCCAATCCATTTATCCACCTAGAAAATGAGCATAACAGTTCTGAGTAGGGTTTTCATGAGTATTTAAGCAATTGAAAAAAAATCAATGGGACTTGTTCTCTTCAGTCACTTAAGACCAGATGTTAATGGAATTTATGTGTCTTGACATCAAGACAGAGACCTGATGAGACTTTCATAACACCTACCTCCCACTGAAATCTCATCCTCTTACCTTGATTATACAGGCTATTAGAAAATGTAATTAATGAGTGACTGAAATGGTTTATATAGTGTTTCATGATCCTTAGGAGAGATGCACATAGCATGAAAGTGTTTTTATTCAGCCCTCTGGAATGATGTCAAGGACACAGGAACGCTGGTGATTAATTCATCAGGAAATTAAATAAAGCCCAGTAACTTTTTTTCTTGCAAGTATTCCAACACTCCCTGCCATATAGAAACAAGTATTCTCTATTCTTCTTAAAAACATACCCATTTTAAATAATATTTTTGGACAAGTAATAATAGGAAACAATCTTTAGATTTCTTCAGATATTTCACATCAGCTCTTATCATGGCCATTATGGTGGATTCCAATATTTACGTGAAATTATGCAGATAAGAATCAATAACTAAAATTACAAGTTAGCCACAATATTGAAGCATGGCAAATTAGAATGTAGTCTATACAATGAGACTTAATGTCATTAACAGATACATTACCAGCAGAGTTTGGAATGCATGGCTAATCCAGTCCAAAATAACAAAAAAAGGCCTAATGACAATACATAGATCCTATAGTTACCTATTTCAAAAAAATATACATCAGTGGAGATAATTTGTTTCATATCTAGTGCAAAGACAGAGTGGAAAATAAAACCACAATTTACGGCTGGAATTTTACTTCCTGATGCAATCTCTTAAAATTCTCCAAATAAAATAGAAATTTAAGAAAAGTATCAAACAGTGAGAGGTGAAAAAATTTAAGTATTTTTTTTTAAATGTATATCACAGCAGGATTTGTATTTAGACTCCTTTATTGGTTCTTCAGGAAACATTTTAAATTATAGCAAACACACTAGAAAGATTTCCATGCTAGTTTAAGAAAGCCTGTCAATTTATATGCTACAGGTAACAAGACTGCCTTAAAGTATGTAGTACCAGCATTAGGGCACAGTGTACTCTCAGTGTGAGACAGGGAACTGTCCTGCTATGGAATACAGTAACTCTCCAGCTTTGATACAGTCCTTCTCACAATACATAAACATTACATAGGATCTTCTTTTGAAGCTGTGGCTCAGTTAAGGAAGGGGAGGAACATCAGTTTAGAGTCCTTACGATTTTCTGTATGACAAAGTTCAACTTTTGAAGAGACAGCTTGAAACTACATTGCCACCTGCTGTCTCAAAAAAATAATCAGGAGGCAGGTCTGGTTTGTGTATTTGAAATTCTGCAATTATAATAGAAACCAATTTATTGGGATTTACATTGTGAAGCAGAGGATCAAATATAAATCTTAAAATTGTGAAAAATTATTTAATGTCCATCCTCCCCTTCTCTTGTTTGGCCATAATTAGGCCAGAAAAAAAAAAAGTTGAGTAAATGAGAAGGAAATTGCCAATGAAAACTGTGTATCTAGTCATGTCCTGTTCATCATAAATCAATATTCTCTTGTAGCTCTTATCACGTTGTGACCAGATACATGAGATACAAACAGCTGGGATGAAATCAGGCACGTGAGATTCATGAGAGTAAGGAGCCACTTACAACAGTTGCAATGGTTTGAGAGATTGTGGATACTGCAACCTGACTAGGAGGAAAAAATAATTTTTCAGACTTCCACACCTCCAAAAAGGTAACTGTCTACAGGAAATTAGGATTTACTCTCTATAGTAATGCAACATATCAATCAATTAAGTTTTGGGAGAAACAGGATGGTGAAAATAAAATAGAGTAAGGTTTTGAACACCTTAGAGTGTTTTGAGGGAACTAAACAGGGCCTAAGTTAATTGATATATATATATAGATATATATAGATATATATATATATATATATAAATAAGCTGTTAAATTAGAAGGGATTATGAATTCCAATAGATACTCCATCAAAAAAACCCAACAGATTAAAACATGTACCTTGAAAGGTGAAACATATGAACCCTAATTAATTCAAATATCCAGGAAAACACAAAACACTAGTACTCCATTAAATTTAAACAAACAAGAATTAATTGCATTAATTAAAATGGTATAGATTAAAACATTATTTTCAGGACCAGGTCAGTAATAAGTGTTGCTGCATGTAACACTATAAAAATTGCTATTCTTGGGCAGTAGTCAAGGAGACATAATGCCTGTTTGAAATATTTTAATGCAAATTAAACAGACAGTGCCCTTCGTGATGTATAAGAATCCCATTTCGATGTTGTTGTGGGAATGCATTGTGACAAGCACATGTTCTTTTGTCTCAGTTGTATCAAATTTGCATTCCTGGACCTAATGATGATCCTACAATTTACCAGCTAGACAAATTAATAAGGTTATTTTTGATGGCATCCCAGGGAGGCTCAGAAACACTAATACAGGGCAGCCAAAAATGGCAGCAGTTATAAACAACTTACCTCGTATATTCTGTGGTTCACAGGACTTTATGTACATTACTGAGAACAACTCCAGGTTTTCTTTTCTCTCCCTCTGGTCTCTAAAGTTTCACACATTTGTTAGCTGATGTATCAGTCGGTAAATACCATGTAACAGCTGTGAAGCTGAAGACATGATTTCATCTGAAGGCAGACATGTTTTTTATATAAAGATGAAGTAATTTAGATAGTATGGCAGAGACCAGATTTTGTATAGACTCTAACTTCAGCCTCGTTGTCTGTTTCTCTATTACTGCTTTTGTTTTCTTTACAGTCTCAAAAGAGCAAAACTTGCATCCAGGAGTATGCACTACAGGATCCACCCCAGTACATATGGTACCTTTAGCCAGACAAAATTAACTACTTGTAGAAGCAACACTATTCCAGACAAATCTTCTGGTCTTAACGTCATTCAAAATGAAGGCTTTCAGGATTTAAGTGTGAGCTTAAATCTCATCTTGAATAGTAAAAGATCTAAACAGGCTCTGAAGCATTTAATTGAATCCGACTATACCCTTTAACACAGCCAAATCCTCCTTACATTAAAACGATGCTGTTTTCTTAAAACTAAAGCAAAATGTAGACTCATTTGATTTGCATGTTTACATGTCCCATTATTCAAGAAGCTGTACCTACACACAGCAGGCTGGATGGTGCTTAATATTCACCTCCTAAACCGCTTCGGAAGAACATCAGAAATGGACCACGAATACCCCCTACCCCCCCCAGAGCACGGCTTTGGAAACTCACTAAATAGCGAAGATTGCAAAAGGATGGATCGCGAAGTTTAACAGGACTGCAGTGTTGCAAAAAACCGCTTCAGTAGCCCAAAATAAAACAATCCCCAAAGAGTCCACTGGGCAGAACCACCCGTTGAAGAAATCAGAAGTTATGAAAAATGCCCTTCGAGGAGCCGGAACTCCTCACCCTCTGCACACCGGAGCGCCGCGGCCCGGCACCGGCAAGCTGTCCCACACGAGTCTTCTCCTCCTCGACTACTCATGGGGTCCCCTCATTTCTCCTCTCCCGACGAGACTCCGAGGCCGTCGCTTCCCGGACAGCACCAGGACACCCGGCGGGGTGGTGAAGCGCCTCACCGGCTTGAGCAGCCCGGGCGCCTGCCACCGCCAGACATTTCTCCCCCGTTGCCAGCCCTATGTCTTTCTTCCCTGCCTTGTTTGCTTTGTCAAAACCACACTAGGGGAAAAAAAAAAAAATCAAGAAAAAACTTTTTTTTAAAAAAGAGAATTAAGAGAATGAGAGAAACGAAAAAAGGCAAGCGAGAAGCAGCCGCCCTCCAGGGAGCGGAAAGTGACGGCTCCACAGGCAGCTGACGGTCCGGACGCCGCAGAGTAGCGCTCCCGCCCTTCCCCCAGCCCCCGCAGAGCACCCGTCTCCTCTCTCCCGCCCTTCCGTGCCTTCCCTCCTCCCTCTGCAGCCGCCGAGCGCAGGGATAATCCCCCGGTAATTGCTTTGCACGCTCAGCGAAGACGCCGGCAGCAGCGGCGGGATGTGAGCGAAATCTCCCAGGGCGGGACTCGATCCCCCACAACGCCTAGCTGCGGAGGACTCGGCAGTGTGCAAGGAGCCCATTGGTAAAACCGCAGCTCCGCGGGAAGCCTATCGCCTCCCGGCTCCTTGTGCGAGGCCGGCAACCGCAGTACACAGGAGACAGAGAGGGCGGCCGTGCCTTTGCTCAGTCTCCGTCACAGCCGGACACAGCCATGAACCTGGGGTAAGAAAGGAGGGGAGGAGGAAGGGACTCGCCGGGCCAGCAGCGAGAACCATTCCTATCGGCTCGGTCTCAGCCCTCTCTGAGGACTTAAGACTGACGGCCCGGGAGCCCGCCGCGTGCTGCGAGACGGTGCCACCGCCCTGAGGGGAACCCCACCGGCACCGGGGCTCTTAATGCCTCGACACTGGTGACGGGAGCCATCTGCGTGATAAAGCTGAGGGGCTAAGACCTTTCCCTTGGGAGGGCCTCAAGAAGGGGTCTGGGAAGAGGTGTAGGTGAGGCGTTCTAAACGCCGCGTCTCAGCAGTGCTCAGGAGTAGCGTGCCGGCAAGGAGCGGCGAGGAACGGCGCCCGGGGGACCGCGGCAGAACCCAAACCCCTCCCGCAGCCCCACGGCCCCTACCGAGCATCGGATGTCGGCTGGGATTAGCTGCCATATGCTGTTTGTACCTCTTGAGTTACAGCTTCAGGCACTTTGCTGCTGCCGTGTTCATTAGAAGGTTTCGTGCACCCTGGAGAGGTGTTCCATGTTTTAAACTCATTATTGTGAACATTAATCATAGGCGGTTTTCTCAAACTAACGGATGGAAGAAAGAAATGCGTTTGGGTACTTTACAGTCATACACCTAAACACTGTCAACTTCTTTTAAAGCCCTATGATAACGTTTGTTCCACTTTAAAATGTGAACTCTTCCGCATGGAAGCACAACTAAAGACTTCTCAGAGTACAGCCCCTCTTTGTGATCGGCGCTGGCATTCAGGGAGATGTGCTTATTTTTTGTAGCACAGTTTATATTGTGTTATTAAATTCTTGAGACAGGCCTACTGCCACATGTAACAATAGAGTGGCGCTTTCAGCATGAAGACATATTCTGTAACACAGAAATGCAGATTTTCCAATAGCCGTAATAAAAATGCACCCTCATCAAGACCTCTTGATTTCTTTGTATTAAATAAATTTGCAAAAATGTAGAAACCTTGGGGTATGAAAGACCATCTAGACCAACAGTAAATATCATGTTATAAATTAAGTGCAATTGTTCTTAATAATGTAAAAGTCTTACCAGCATCAGATGACTTCATTTCTGATTTCCTTATCTCATTTTGCAGTGATGGACTGAAGCTTGAAACTGAAGTTCTGGATGGAAAGCCTAGGCTAATTGTAGCTGCTTCTGGTATTTTTTAACAATTTATCTCCAGTACTCTTTAAACCTAAGACCTAAAACATGAAACACAGCTTTATTGAAATGCTTTTCACACAAGGAGGAGTATTTGTGTTATTTACAAGTCCTCTTACCACCTTGACAATGGATTTCTAAATCGTGAACAGCTGGCAAATAGTCATTTCTATAACACTGTATCACCTTAGTTACCCAAGTTTTAAATTTTTCATCTATGTCAGGAACTTTTAGTCAGGAACTTTTAAAAATGTGGTTCTGCAGTCCTCAAGAACAGGTAGTATTCTCTAGTGTCTTTAATCATAAACACACACAAAGGCATAGGTGCTACCAGTGCAAAATGTGCAGTAAGGACTGCAAGAGCAATAACTGCATAGTGCAGCTGAAAAAGCCTTGTTTATAACAGACATGTTCCACTAAAATCCCTACAGTTTTCATCCCCTTTTCCATTAGCCATAAATGCAGGATTTCTTGTGGTTAGTACCACATTTCCTCTATTACTAATGAAGACTAGGATATTGATTAAGTATGACATTAAATGTAGTACTTAACATTATTTTTGAGACCGCTACACCTCTATGCACCCTCTAGGATTTGAGTTGAAAGACTGAAGAGTGTTTCAGGGCATAGATAGGGGGAACAACAATGGATAGCATGATTGTGCACATACTGTTTCTTTAGGCTGTCAGCTATGAAGATGGTTAACAGTACATAGTAGAATGGATGTGGATGCAGGGACTGTCCTGGAATAATGTGACAAAGTAAAAATAGGCAATATAAACAATTAAAAATAAGCCATGACCACAGGGCTTTCTGGGAAACAGAATGAACAGCAGGGAAGGATTAGACCAGCACAATAATTTTATTACATCTATGTAAAACTTGAAGTAGTTGCTGGAATATTTTATCTTTTTTTCTAATACACCTCTTAAGTGTGTATACTGAAATTTAAAACATAGTCACATAGCTGAGGCAGATATTACAAGAGGTTGCTTTCCCCTTCTGCCTTATAAAAAACAAAAGATATTACAAGTTACTAATTTCTCAAGATTGTTTTTCAGAAGGAAGTTTTCTAACGCTTCTCTCGTATGTTTATGTTTCCCAAAAGATAAATCAAAGCCTGCAATGAAGGTAAGTGGAAAAATGACCTTTTTTGTTAGACCACACAAAGTAATAAATTTGTTGACAGAAATTTGAGAACACATTTGAACTGCCTAAATACTTGTAATCAATTACATTTGTGAAAGATAAGTACTTACAAGTCCCTTCCAACTTGAGATACTCTGATTCTGTGGTTTCTCAAATCATAGTAGCTGTTAAAAAGTATAAATTAAAAGTTCTGTGACTGCTTTTACATTGGCAAAATGCTTTATTTTGCTAAGTTACAGCAGCACAGGGAATTGTCTAAATCAGCTTTGAGACAATGCAGTCAGTTAGGGAAGGAAAGAAAGCAGAAAGATGTCAGTACAACAGGACATCATTGTGAGTGTACATCAAGGACCTTGAAAAGGATAAAACTTGAGTATAGGATGGAAAAATCAAGAATGAAGTAACACTGGGCTATATAGTGAAAACATGTATCCCTTTGAAGCCAGACTTTGGAAACAAAGAGAAACAGAATGAATGTTTATTATTTTTTTTAAACATGATGCTAAAGTTACTTCTCATACTGTCATTTTTAAGTACTTCAGTTTAGATGCTGTATTCTCTTCCAAGGTATTCCTAGTACTCATGAGACTATTTCATTAATTTATGCCAAGTTAGTGTCTATTGACATAATAGAGGAGGGAAATGACTCTTCTTACTTGCTGCCTTAGTTTATTACACATGTAGATTTTTTCCTTATTTAATACATGGTGAACTCTTATTGCTTTAACAGATGGTTAATAAAGCCAGAGCACCTAAACAGGCATTGAGAATGAGGTATGCTGGGCATGTTCTGAGATCAGCACAAAATGCTTGTATCAAGCAGGAAAACTTAAAACCAAGGAGTGAATCAAGCTTATCAATGACAAAAAGTGAAAAACTGCAAGTCACTAAACACTCCTCACATGAAACCACAACTAAAGATCACTCTTTGATATTCCAAAGAAATAGCACAGACAAATATCCTGGTTCAGAGTATCCTAATGTTAAAAAAAGTAAACAGAAACCTCGAAACTCACAGACATCAGCTGAAGACCTAGGAAGCTTTGTGTGTTTAACACAAGAACAGCTTCAGCAGATCTTGATGACCTTGAAAGAAGGAACTAGAAGCATTTCTGACACTCAGAAGGAAAAGCAAGAAGAAATGGGTAAGATACTGATAGTTGAGTAAGTTAGTCGCATAGAACCAGAACAAAATGTGAAAGCTAACTTTGAGTTCATAATTTATTTGCAGACATGTTACTTTTACGTTTAATGGTCTCAGACAAAACACTGTTTCCTGTTAGAGGTGTGATATTGCCTGTTATTTTTATGTGTTACAAACATGCCACCAGAAATAAGACACTTCAAGTATAGTCCCAAAAGCTGAGCTCTTAGCCAAGTATTTGCTGTAAGTCTTGCATCCTAAAAATAACCCGTGAAGTTGTAACTCATGTGCATTAACTACACCAGCAGGGCTGAAAAGAGTTTTCTGAAATAGTGGGGAATTCACAAGTTTATTCTGTTCTCAAAGTATTAGTGCTGAAGAAAGTTTTAATGGTCAGATTTTAAATATATATATTTATATTCTACCACAGCTGCTAATGAAACACCAGAGGAAAACATTATAGAATTGATTCAAGAAGCTTGTGAAGTTTCATCCATTCCAGATGAAGCTAACTCAGATTCAGGCAGGAAACAAGAAGCATCTCCACAACCAGAACACAAAGTTATGTATGTAGATCCATGTTGCTATCTACAGTAACTGTATGTCCAATAAAGATTCATACTGCAGTTCTTAATTACAGTAAAAATTCCTGTACATAGTAAATAAGAAGTTACCTTTAACATGAAGAGACTACCTTTTAATTAATTTTTTTTTTCTCTTCCTTTCTAGAAAGAATTCATGGAGACCTGCTGACATGTTTAGTACCTTGGGTGAAAGAGAAGGAGAGAAAGCCTTATTACAATTTAGAAAGACCCAGTGGAAGAAAGAATTAGGTACTTATGATATATTTTTTTTTTCACTGATTTATTCAACTCAAGACACCAAGAAACTTTGTTCCATGTGCTGCTTTAAAATTTATACCAATTCAGTTGCTGCAAATATGAAAACACAGTTTTATTAGTCTCCAAAAGAGATTAAGGTTATTGAATTCCAAAATTTTATGCAAAGGTTATTTATAAAATCTTGCAAAAAAGCTTCTTAAGCAAACAAGTATCTCAAATATACTATGCTTCATATTCTAAGAGTTACTTGCAACTGATTTTGTCAGTTGATTTTTGCCAATAGTTTATGGTCATGATCATTAACAAATATTTGCTTATTAAAAGTTGAACTTGAAACAATTTGCAGTCCTGCCCTCTCACCAACAAGGGGAATATCTATAGAAAAATAAAAATATTTACCACAGTAGGAAATTCTGACAAATGGATTTTTTTTTTTAATTCACATGTAGGACTGTTTTCTTTTCAGCTTGGGCATAGGCTATCTGGTTTCGGGGCTTGATCTGCATTGTAATGTTATTAAAACAAATGTAAGCTACTGACAACAGTGCAAGACTGGTGTAATAAAACAGAGACAATTTATGTACTTGATTATCTGTTATTGTTAAATCTTCTTAGAGAGATGTCCCAGTTACTTCCACATCTCTGGGCAGGGGCCCAGCTGCTGTCTTAGGAGCAAAGTCACTTTTAGACTGGTCAGACAGTGGTGACTTATTCTGGTACTCTATTTTACAAACAGAATTACAGGATAGATATGCATTGCTGTTTTCTTCTGGGCTGGCTTTGGGTTTGGTTTTAATTGCTACATGTCTGTATTAGGACCTCTTACTAGAGTTTGTTTATTTGAAGATGAACAGGTAGCACTCAAGAAGAAATTGAAAGAAGCTTCAGAGGGAGAAGAGCATTATTTCTGTGCCAAACTTGGCAATAATAAAATCCATGAAGAGAAAGTGGAAGCAGCTGACCCAGATAAGGTAAGGCTGTCAATAAGCAAAAGCACACAGGTTCCACAGCACCATTCCAGGACAGTCTGACTTTCAGTTCATACAAGATTTTCCTTTCCTGTACAAATCCTGTAGAATCCCGTCAGTGGCCACTTTAAGCTGACTCATGGCATGAATTGCTGCAACTCCATTTCACACTTGCCTATTCCTCCAATTTATAGCTTCACAAATTAAGATTTCTGTAGTGCAAACAACCTATTCCTGTCCTTCTATGTTGATTCCTAACAAAAAGGCATAAATCTTTTCTGTTTCTGCTCAGAGGAATAGTCTTAAACTGGCCATACCTAGTTATTATTTATATTGTTTATGATCTCTTACATTTGCTTGCTTTCATAATAATGAGCATAGCAATTTGACTTTAACCTGCCTTTTAAAAAAGTCAGCTGTCACTCTGAAAATGCTGTGTCAGAGAAATAGATGAGATGACTTTTCCAATGAAACTGATTGTTGTTAGAAGTTGGGAGTGGACCTGCTATCTGTTACTGAAACAAAAGTAAATTCCTTTTCTTGAGGCATATTCAGCATTCCTAGAAAAGTTACCAGTCTAAGAATTTCCTTCATAATTTTATGAAAAGCTGCTTCTAAAAGTCCAATTTACTTGTTTATTTTATGTAAAAAGCTGTTTAGTGCAAACAAAATAGGTAAGCTAAATAAACCAAGGCTTAAAGTGGTCACTTCATTTGCAGACAACATTTCCAGCTGAGTCAATTATTGGCACTGAGAACAGCTGTCTGTAGAACTGCTTTAAGCACAGAGGCTGGTAGAGTTGCACTGAATGTTTCAAGTACTCTGGCAGAGCAGTTTTCTGATTTTGATTCTTCTGGCTTACCAGTTGTCAGTTGCACAGCATTTCATTTTAGGGTAAGATTTTTAAGCTGCATGCAGAGTTCTTTTTTACTTATTTATTGACAACAAATGTGTCTCAGTAGTTCTTTTAAACCAAAACAACTCAGTCAACCTTCCTGCTCTGAAGAATTGTCTGAATGAATGTTCAAAGTATTGATGCTTTGGAGACTGAGCATTTTCAAGGCTGATGTGAAGAACAGTACTAGATGTGTGAGAATAAGCATTAATTAGCTTCTAAGCATGTATTAAAAGAAATTAGAAGTGGAAAACTATCAAAATACCTTAAAAAACATATATATTGATGGCTGAAGGTTCAAGAAGTGGTTTCTGAATTATTGTAGGCATTGATTGAAGAGTGGATTTTGTCAATTAGCACTGACAGGTCTCATTGCCACTGGAGTTTAAATAACAGATACCCATTAACAAGTGGAAACAGAAGAATGAAAATGACATCTAGAATTTACTTGAGGTAAATTACTAATAATTAGATCATGGTGCTGAATCCAGCAGGAACACAGACCAAATAATGGACCACAGGAATAAGGAAGGGAGTTTTAGTCATGATACATACAAGTAAGGTTTTTTTGGAGGGAGAGGCTGGTGGTTCAAGTTAGGATAGTATTAAAAGACTGACCTAGTTAGCATCTTTCTGGCAATCGAAACATTTTCATGGAGCAGTGAGCTACTTGCTACAGTTACAAACTTAGATACTTCATGAGGTTAAACAAGGCCAGGTACAGGGTCCTGCACTTTGGTCAGAACAATCCTCATTATCAATTCCACAGGGCTGCTCCCCAGCCTGTAAAGGACTCGATGGTAATTGGTGAATGAAAAACTGGACCAGAGACAGTATTGTGCACTTGCAGCCCAGAAGACCAATGCCATCCTGGGTTCATCAAAAAAAGTGTGGCCAGCAGATTGAGAGAAGAGATTCTGCCATTGTACTTTGCTTTGGTGAGACCTCACCTATTGTATTGTCTGAGCTCTGAGGCCCTCAGCACAAGAAGGACATGAACCTGATGGAGTAGGTCCAGAGGAGAGCCACAGACATCACTGGAAGCCTGGAGCCCCTCTCTTACAAAGACAGGCTGAGAGTTGGGGTTGTTCAGCCTGGAGAAGGCTCCAGGAATATCTTACAGTGACCTTCAAGTACCCAAAGGGGAGCCTGTGAGAGAACTGGAGAGCCACTATTTACAAAGGCATGAGCCACTGGGACAATGAGAATGGTTTTAAAGTGGAGAAGGATAGATTTAGATTAGACATTAGGAAGAAGTTCTTTACTGTGAGGGTGGTAGAACACTGTAACAGGTTGCCCAGGGACATAGTGGAGGCCCCATCCCTGGAGACATTCAGGGTCAGGTCTGATCATGCTCTGAGCAGCCTGCTTACTGCAAGGGAGTTAGACTAGATAACCTTCAAAGGTCCCTTCCAACCCAGTGCATTCTATAATTTTTTTGTCAAGAGAACAGCCCAATTTTCTGGCAACCCTTTATGATGTGGCCAGATGAGTTACTGAATTTTCTGTCTGAGAGACTAGCACTTCTCTTATTTCAGGAAGCTGTGTCACAAGAACTACCTTTTAGTGCTTCAAAGCATGAGCAGCAGCAGAAGTGGCTTGAAGAGTTGGATAAACAGAAAGAAGAAGCTAAGCTACGAAAAATGGAGGACAAACTTAATTTATCAAAGGTACCTGTGGTTTAGAGGAACTTCTTGGAATAAAAGAGATTTTTCTCTACGTTTTTATTCTAAGAAATAGAAAAGGAAATTATGGATCTAGTGAAGTGGCAACAGGGAGATAATTACCTGTAGCGTGTCTGGGGTTTCACTGTAAGTTCATAGGGTAGGAGGATATGGAGGCGGAAGGAAAGGTATAGACAATTAGAATGTATCACAGTGCAGGACAGATCCATTTCTAGAAATACTATTTTCATATGCAGACACTCTATGAAACATTTTGCAAACACTTCTTCAAAGAGTATTTAGGACAACAGCCTTACCTTTTTTACACTTTGGCTTTTCCAGACCTACACCTCTTATGCTGGAGTTAAAAGGAAACTGTAGTAAATATAATTGCTCTGCAAGTGTGGTCTAGTTTAAACTTCCTGGGATCCAAAAGCCCAACAGAGCAAAAGTATAGGATGCCTCTCCCTCTCCCCTTGTGAAAAGAAATTAGGTAGAAAGAGTGAAAGGGTAAAACACCTAAACAGCCTTGCATCCATTTCAAAGTTAAAAAGAACATTTTAACAATAAATAGAAGGTATCTAAGGTAAAGGGGGGTTACAGAGGTATAAGGGAAGAGATACAAATAAATATAAGATACAGAAAAATATACAAAACCAGACTGGATGGCAGTGAGTTCTCCAGCTGGATATGGATTGCAGGAGGTAGCTGGTCAGCCATGTAGTGGTTAGGCAGGAGCAGCAACAGCAGCAAGGAAGTCACTTCTCAGGCAAAGGCAGGAAGCAGAGAAAGAACATGAACCTCATCTGCCTCTTATATAGGGTTGCAGACAGGAAGTGGGAGTGGAATAAACTTTGACCTGGCGGGGAAGGGGGTTCTCCCTTCAGGAGGGGCCAGGGACACCTGGGGCTCAGGTTTCTAGACCACTCCCCAGCTCCAGAGGGCCTAACCTGGAACAAAATGGAATATTTGAAGAAACTTCTAATACTATCACTATTCACCAGTTTGCTCAATGCGTCTTTTGTCCTTTGAGATTCTTCACACAGAAACTGATTTCTTTCCTTTACACATTACTATTCCTACTAGTAATGAATTAAAGGTCAGTGGAATACTGTGTACTCTTACACAGCCCAATACTGTGCACTGTTCTAAAGACTTTATGTATTTTGAAATAAAAAATGTGCAGTGAGATTGTACGACTGCTAGAATCCAGGTTTCCAAAGTCTTGCACATGGCAGTTATATCTTGCACCATATATGAGATGTATTCATTTCACAGGATGTTCTGTATTATCAGTGAACAAGATTCTTAGGTTCCCAAACTTGATACACATGTTCATAGACTGGGGTCTTCTGGATTAGAAGGATACAGTTTTTACTCCAAATTGAAGTATTCACAGCTACTACACAGCTCCTAGACAAATTCTTCATTTAATTCCACAGTTTGTAATGCTAGAAGAGAGCTTCCCTACCCACCCTCCAGAAAACTCCTTTGTTACATACTTAGACCACAAGTCTTTTCCCTTCCCGAGTTGTTGGAGGGATCAAATTTCGTTTGTAAATTGAGCTTTGTGAAGTTAACACATCTGTGAAAGGTTTCTTCATTAGCTGCCTTGTTTCTTAATTGGGTAGGTGTGGGAGATAGTTGCAGTCACCAGGGAGTAACCTCAACCTGGCAGCAATCTCACTTCCAGCCTCTTTTGAAAGGAAGTTAAGGTGCACTTAATCTAGTTTTGTCAATGTCTGTTGTTCAGGTCTTGTGTTATACTCCCAACCCTTCAGTATATTGCACCAAAGGCTTGCATAAGAATAAAGCAGATTTTTCCAGTTATCTGATCTGCTTATACATCACAGAACACTCAAAAGGAACAAAACTCGGGGAACAGTAGGAACAATAATTTGGATTCTTATTATTTGGGCTATGATTTTCTTACATTTTTAAAACAAACAGCTCAGAGAGATGGTTAGATTATGTTAGGTTTATTCCTGCACAATGCAAGTTTTGAAGCAGCCAGTTTCCAGTCCCTACAGGGAAACAATTCTGTTATCCAGAAGGGAAAAGCTTCTCTGTACCTATAGCAAAAACCAAACTTTTATTAGCGATATCTCGGAATGTCGAATTGCCAACACCGAGCCACAAAGATAAGACAGGCTGATGCAAAAGAGAGACTTAAACCCAATATGTCTCCTCTACAAAACTCTTAGGTACAGCAGTGGTGGCTGCTGTGGGTAGAAGAGATTTTGAAAGAAGGCTTATTTTATAATGGGTCTGTTTAGGTGAAAATAGAAAGTTAAAGATTAGTGTCTTTGCCCAGAGCACAGTTAATTCTGGATGGTAGCAGAATTAAAGGGAGACAGTAGGTACAGGACAATGTAAAAGATGCTACTTGCTCATATAACTGGAGAGAATTTTACATGGCAGGAGGAGAGCATGGCAGAGTGGACATGGGACTGACCTCCTAATAGAGCAGTTTGCAGTGCTGTTAGAAAAAAATGAGGAATAATAATACAAGCTGAAAAAAACCCCAGCATGCAGCCTGAATCCATGTTAAAATACCCTTTTAATTGTGATGGTTTGAGAGTTCCCTGCCCCCCCCACATCTCATAAAATGACCCAGACTAGACTCAGGTGGCTGGAAGTTAAGGACTGAAGCTCTGTTTACAGCTTAGCACAATGTACAAGCAGATATATACACTATATACAGGAATATTTACAGAAATATACAAGTTNTTTCTTCTGGAAATGTAGTAGCAGTAGGTTTTTGTTAACCAAGTATATGAACCAGCAGTATACTTTCTGACTTGCATTTTAAGTATCAGGGACACTTGTTTTCCCAGTTAAGAAATTAACTATTGTTAGCTCCATGATAGAGCTTTTCAAATGTGCCTGTTGTACAAAATGTGTACTGCCTTGCTAACTTTACTTTATAGAAGCAGTGTAATTGAATATTTTTCTTTTGTTTGTTTCTGTTGCTGCATACTTATTTAGGCTGAAGAGCATGACAGATGGGCAATGCACTTTGATTCTTTCAAGAGCCACCTTAATGTTAATGCACAACAGCTCTTAAATGGAATGCATAAAAAGCAGCCTGAAAGTCTTTCTCTGTCACCTGACCCTAAGGAGCCAACTGCTTTTGTTCACCCTTTTTCACCTACAGCTTTAGACATCCTCACACCCCTAAAGGTGGGAAACGCAGAAAAAGCTGCTAAAAACAGTGCTTTGGAACAGAGTCAGAAAGTCAGGTGAGTGAGCTTTGTATGGACAATCACCTTCCAGCCAGTACATTTTTGACATTTGCTCAGGTTATTATTATTTTAATGGAATAAGATTCTTTGGATCTAATCATTTGGCTTTTGCTTTTTTTTTTTCTCCCCCCAGAAATACCTGTTGTTTCACAAGAGCTTCCACTGTTCACTAATGAAGTTTACTGCAAATAACCTATTTTATTAACTAATAAAATGAATTTCAAAATGGTTAATTAATGTTTTCATATTGAGGCCATCCCATTGTATTATTCTTTAAGATTTCTAATCAAGAAAGGCTTTAATATACTTTTCTAATGATTAAAAACATTTATGTGTTTCTTTGTTCATAGTTTCCTCCGTTCGATGACAGCTCTCCTGGATCCTGCACAGATTGAAGAGAGAGACAGGCGGCGGCAGAAACAATTAGAACATCAGGTATACTTTTGTTTTAAGGATGAAAGGTACTGTTATCTCACAAATAAAGAATGAAATTTAATACCAGAACCCAGTAAGGCACTTGAGTTTCAGGTTTAGAGTTGTTTAATGGTACTTTGTTCAGTTAGACTGTATGGTTTTCATTTAGTACCTGTACATGGATGAATGCATTTCTGTAATGGAATTCTTGCCTCAAAAAGCCTACAGTGCAGTCTTTTAGAACTCTAGTAGCTTTGTGTGCATTTTCCTTCAGTCTCCACTGCCATCAGGAAGACTGATGTTCACAGATACCCAATCCATGATTCTTTACATACTGATCTGCTTTACATTGCTTCCATGGCACTCTAAGTGAAAGTAGATCTGCATGATGTGCCTAGCACAGGGTGAAGAAGTCTTAGTATAAATACAATTAGCCTCTTCTGGTCGAACTGATGCTCTGCTGGATCAAAATATTAGCTTAGAGTACCTAAGGTAGCAATCAGACCACAAGTTCTTTACAAGAAAAGTAAAAACATTTTTTAAAACATAAAAAGTTACTTCTCTCTCTCTGTTTCAAACTGCTTTGTTGGACTGGTGATTTCCCCACACACTCTCACCCCCACCCTGAAAAAAAGGAGAGCAAGTTGTGAGAAATTTCAAAGAAACAATGTAAAAGTCTTTGAGATAAATTATCTTGATTTTCAGTGTCCAAATACAGTTTTTATACATGTATATGTATACAAATAAATAGCTTATAATACCTTAATGTTATATCTTTTAATGCTCCTTGTTTTTCTGATACTATTAGAAAGCAATAATGGCTCAGGTAGAAGAAAAACGGAAGAAGAAACAACAGGAGGAAGAGCAGAGAAAATGGGAAGAACAAGAGGAAGAACAGCGCCTAGCACGAGAACAAGAACAACTGCAGAAGCAGTTTGCAGAAGATCTCCTGAAACAAAAACAAAAGGAGGTGGTTTGCATTTTCTTCAGTGCCCATAGTCTGTAACAATACTGGCTTTTGAGGAAAATGGTTCTAGTTTTTCACCTTCCAAATTGTGTCTCCTTATCATTTTGAAACTGAAAACGATCTGAAAGCTTTGCCCAAAGTAAGAATATATGTAAACCTTGAGGATAATAGAGAGATTAAAAAATCCTATTAATTTTATTCTCAAAATAAGTGATCATATATATTTCTATTTTTTTAAAGGAACTCATGACTCTAAAAACAAATGAGCTCTATCAGACAATGCAGAAAGCCCAAGAATTAGCACAGAGATTGAAACAAGAACAGCGCATTCAAGACTTGGCTCAGAAGGGACATGACACTTCAAAACTTCAGAGGAGCCTTGGTGATGGCAAGTACAAGTCTTTTGGCATCCAGTTTGCCTGTTGTCTTGGCATTTATGTGAAAGCTGTTCATAAGTTTTGCTTTAGTTTGTGTTTCTTTTTTCTTTTCCTGTCTGCATTTGGGTCAGAAATTGCTCCTTTGCTTCACAAACGAATCTCAGTGTTAATTAATTATGGATAAAAATCATAGTTTAGTAAGCTTCAAATACTGCATTATATAAAGGAAGAAGTACAAAAATATTATCAGCAATGCACAGGGAATATTCAGACTTCCAGTGAAAAAGGAATCTAACCTCAGTAGTCTGACAACTTGTTTCCCCAGTAAGATACTTAATGGCTTCCACCATCACTGTTTGAACTAAGAGGAGGACACAGAGCTGTTGGGGCAAGTCCAGAGAGGAGGGCCACAAAGATGATCCAAGGGCTGGAACACCTTCATTGTGAGGATCAGCTGAGGATGCTGGGGTTGTTCAGCCTGGAGAAGAGAGGACTCCAGGGGAATCTTACTGCTGCCTTCCAATACTTGAAGGGATCCTGCAGGAAGGCTGGAGAGGGACTTTCCATAAGGATGTCTAGTGAGAGGACAAGAGGGATTGCTTTTAAGCTGAGGGAGAGCAAGATTAGACTGGATCTTAGGAAGAAGTTCTCCAGTACAAGGGTGGCAAGGCTCTGGAATAGGCTGCCCAGGGAGGTTGTGGATGCCTTCTCCCTGAGGGTGTCCAAGGCCAGTTTGGATGAGGCCTTGAGCAGCTGAGTCTAGCTGAGAAGGGTCCCTACCCATGGCTGAGAGGTTGGAGTAGAAGATCTCTGAAGTCCCTTCCAACCTAAGGCATTCTATGATAACTTGATAGCATGGTTTAAATGGAACATACATTACTAAATTGAACAGTTTTACTTCTTTTTAGGTGATAGAGAATTGGAAAATTGTAATACTGACACATTACATCAAAGTCACAATTTTTCTGATGACATCAAGTCGAATTACACTGATCAGCAGACATCTCCTCGGAAAGACACTGCTGTACAGACAGGTATGTAGCCCTTACATTTAATTACTTTGAGGTATCTCAAGAAAGACAGTACAACAGCATAGTTGTGAAACTGAGGCAAATCACTGCCTTACAGAACACAGTAAAACTAGATAGACATACTGGGGCAGACACAGGCATGTTGATACATTACAACATAGCACTGTATTCTTCTAAGTAAATGATACATCTACAGAGTTGTTACTTAGCAGTTACAGATCCAGCCCACACAGTCTGAAATATGGTGTTGGCTTGAAGTTATGGTCACAAGACATGTAGGACTAAATTTATTCAGGCATTTAAATGTATTTGTAGTAATCTTTGCTGTCAGCATTCACAGGTTTATGTAACATGATTTGGTACTGAGCAGGGTTGGGTTCCTAAGGAATCCTTGAAAATAAGAGCAGAAATAGTGTCAGTAACTCTGGAATTAGAAAACTAGAGCCATTAGAATATAAGAATTTACATTAAAATCTTTAGAAAAGCTTATATCTTGCTAAATACTCAGGCAGAACTGCAGGTCCATCTCAACAGAACACTTTCTGAATTTTATCTTGGATTTTGTAGCACACCATTACAAGACCTGGCTCAGAATTCGTCTGCATTTATTAGCATTGCAGATGAGGTGTGAGTGAGCAGATTCATTGGAAACTTACAGTCACTTTCTGCATTTCTAAATGAAAGGTACAGGCTTATCATTTATGAAGTGAAGGCTCAATTTTAGGCAAACAGAACTAAGCAACAGTTCATATTTTTGATTTTGAGAGTGCTGGTAAAATTTTACTGTGAATTTGGAGAGTTTAAATACTTGTTTTGTGTAGAAAGAAAGAAGCTGAATTTATTAGTAATATAAAATTTGAACAAAATATTTCCATTGGAAGACAAGGATTAGGAAAGTAAATTATTCCTAGTAGTGCTGTGACTGTGTGACCAAACCATCAGCATGCTGAAGATCTAAGCAAATGCTGTGTTTTGCTCTTTACATTTGGCTACTGTGACACAAACAGAATTTTACATTTAAAAAACATAAGTTAGCTTAATTTTACATAAGTTTTGCTTTACATTGACCTGATTTTGTTCTCCAATCTTTGTTTTTTCCTCCCTATTGAGTTCGCTTTTCTTGGTCCTATCTGCCACATTAAAAGAAAAAAAGACATTACAAAACTGTAACAACCATTTTTTAAATTAAAATCAATAATGGTAGATTGATGCACATACAAAAGTCAAGCAAGTAATTTCAATAGCTTAGACCTGGAGTTAAAGTGTAAAATTTCTTGGTTTTTTTAGATTACTTCAGTACTTCAGGATACCCTGAGTCAGCTGAGGAAAGAACTGTGTGCTGCAGATCACCTGATATTTCCATAGAATATAAAGAAACCTGTAATTGCAAAAAGTACCAGCAAGAAATGGAGTATGTAGATAAAAATAAAGTTTCAGGAAAAGAGACTGGTGGCATTTACAGTGATCTGTATGAACAATATGCAAGAAAAGACAGACAAATGAAACCCTCAGAAAAATACAGCAAAAGACCTGACTGGAACATAAACAGGCCTGGGAAAAAATACATTCCAGCATCAGAAAGATACCCTAAACAGCTACAAAAACAAAGGGAAGAAAGCAAAATAAGAAGACAAATGGAGTTACTTCAGTTGGTAGAAAGAAATACCCCTGGTAATCTCTGCCTAAGAAAGAGTGGTTATTCAGACAGGTCACCTTCACCTCGTGAAGATAAAAATACGAAGAACAAGAGGCACAGAGTCAGAAAGGTAACTTTTTGGCCTGTCTTTAACAACAATGGAGTGCGTTTTTTAAGACTTGTTCCATGCTGTTCTGCCTGGGTGAGAATTCAGTTATGCACTGCAAGCACTGAGAATTTTCCTGTTGCTGTCCTTGTGTAAAGGATGGTTTTACAGCATTGCTACCTTCATTGTGAGCAGAAGAATACATTCAGATTTTGTGACTTAACTTTTACTGTTACTTAACTCTTTCAGTGCTGACTCTTTTTCCTTTATTTGTTGTCATTGTTTCACTATGTAAAGAGAGAGCTCAGTTGAAAGCATTGCAGTGGACACCATGCCTTCCTCTTTTTTGTCATCATTCTGGTGTGATGATGGTGGAGCCATAGGAGTACTTGTTCAAGAAAAAACACTTTTCCACAATGAATATAGATTACCAAGGATGCACTTTATTGTCATAGAAATGCATCCTTCTTACTGGATAATTTCTTCTCCATGTGCAGCAAGCATGTATTGTTATAGCTCATGGCTGGGAAAAACCAAACAATTTTCATTTAAAGAAAATACTATCAAATACAGTCATGCCTTCTCTCCCTTGCTTGCTTGCTCTCTGTGTGGCTGTAAATATGTATATATACATAAACACTTGACTTTCTCACACCTTCTGGTGTAGGAAAGGTGACCGCCTCAGCTCTGTTTAGCCATTTGTTTACTGTGATTGCTTACATGTGGTTTAGAAGCTGTGGGCATTAAAAAAACAAAACAGTATGTGAGAATACATAATGGTTCACAACCATCTTCAGATATGTATTCATTCATTAGTTAAACGAGTTTGTGGCCTTATTGGTTAATGGTAAATCTTGAGTTGGATGCTTACATGACTGAAATGGAAATTTTGGAGAATTTTGTACCAGAGAAACAGGACAGTGGATTTTAAGTAGACTTTTGAGTAAGGATTGTCTGATAACCACAAGCAGCATGAGATAGGGTAGCATTTGCCATTTAAATAGGAAACTTCTACTGACTGTGCCTGGAAACATGAATACACAACTTTTCTTTCAATAGTCATTATCTTGGGCTGAACTTTTCAGGTTTATAAATGCAGCTTTCCAAGGTCACTGGAAAATACATATATAGTATTTTTGATGGTGTTTAGAGCTGCCAAAGGTATAGAAAATCAGAGAAAGTCCTCCTGTAATTCATTTGATTTGGTACGTAGACACTACCAGGCTCTTAAATGCGAGTCTTTGATAAATACCCTTCTCCTGAACCCAAGTCAAACAGCCATTTTGGGATTTCGGAACAAACTTGTCCTGAAAAAATGAAAGCTTCTAATATGAAAACCATGGAGCTTTTTATTTTACTTTTGACTTTCTTGGTTTTCTCCTAGGAGGAACAGTTACATAAGAATCACCTGAATGAAGAAAGGTACGTCAGTACTTGGTATTAATGAAGTGAAATATGCATGCTTTGCTTTCTTGATTTTAATTTTTATTGAAAGGGTTTAGATGCATCTAACCACCTCCTGTCAAAAATACGCAAGATCAAACAAACTGCAGCTGTAAAAGAAGAGTAAAGGAGCAAAAGTCCAGTCCACTGGGGACTCTCTGAAGAAAACAAATCGTGTTTCTTGGGTATTGTCTGGGTGTTTTTCTAACTGAAATTGTTTCCTGCAGATCTGAATCACCACCTGTTCCAGCCATCAAGAACAGATTACACCAAGTACAACAAAAGCAGATGCATGCTTCTAATTTCCTGGTACATAACAACAGTAGAAGAGAGAAAAACATTAAGAGCGATACACAGCAGAGGGGCTCCCCTCCTCCCGTTACAGAAGCTGGAAGCCCTCCCTCTTCACAATTCATTCCGTATGTTCGAACAAATGAAGTATATTATCTTGATCCAGATGCACCAGTGACTAGACCTTCAACACATGACCCAGACTATCGGCAGTTCAATGGTACTGAAATCTGTTATGAACTGATTCATGTAGAAGAGATTTTACAGTGTGTTGCAGTCATTTAGTTCCAGGTCCTACCATATATTCAGTTTGGTATTCCTGAATTTTGCAGTAAACCAGGTGTGTCCCAGCACTGTATGGAAAGCCTCTGTAAATGATACTCTATTTAAAAAACAAAAAGCAAAACCCAGCAAAAAAAACCCCAAAAAACAAAACAAAACAAAACAAAAAAAAAAGAAAAAAGAAAAATGTTTCAACTACCCATACATTCTTATCTGTTGTGGTTTTGGTTTGGTTTGTTTTTTTTTTTTGTCTCGTTATACCTCTAATGCAGTACACTTATACTTCTCTGGTATTAGTTAATATAGATTTGGGGTTAGGAATCAAAGTATTCAACTTCAAAATAGTAGTCATACTGTGATGGCAACCAAAGTCTGATTTCCACAAGCTGTGAAAATGTACTACTTAAAAATGAAAAAAAAAAAAAAAAAAAA